>JAODKN010000095.1:11000-29961 GCA_026774425.1 Petrocephalus zakoni | reverse complement strand
AACGCGTGCTGGCTGAGCGCACACTGAACACATGCAGGTTCAGCGCATACTGAACACATGCAGGCTGAGTGCACACTGAACGCGTGCTGGCTGAGCGCACACTGAACACATGCAGGTTCAGCGCATACTGAACACATGCAGGCTGAGTGCACACTAAACGCGTGCTGGCTGAGCGCATACAGAACACATGCAGGTTGACGCATATGAGGCAACAACGCAATTTTTGTCTGTGAACTGCAGATATGTATGCTGATGTACTCTGGGGCTGATCTGGCTGCAAATCAGCCTCAGAGACAAGTACGCTTCCCTCACCTGCCAGTGCTGTGCCTGAGTAAATGTGCCGCACAGTTATACATGGCTAATCAGTCACTGTCAGTCTCAGAAGGCCACACCATTTATCCTTGTTCCTCTGTTGCCTAATTACAGTCCTCTTCTCTCACCTTCTCATTCAGTTTAATTCAATTAATTTCAATTGACGGGACAAGAAATCACTCATGTTTACAAAAATTCAAATACAATACAAGGCATCTGTAGCAAAATGACTTTCTAAACATGAATGCAGTTTGGAATCAGTATAAATAATAAGAGCTTAGACAGCAAGGGTCCTCATGTACGTAGGTGGCTATGCAGGATAGGACTCTGTGCCTGTGATTGGTAGGTTGCTTGTTCTACTCCTGTGGTTGGACAAGTAATGTCACTTTTGGGCCCTTAACCCCTGCTGTTAAGGGCCCAAATGATGCTCACTTGTATGTTGCTTTGAACAAAAGCAATTGTTCAATAAATGCTACTGTAATATTATTGCTACATGGCCAAGCTACATGGCCAAAATGTGTCTCCATTGCTCACTCTCCTAATTCTTTTATCATAGACACTGTGTAGTCTGTGTATTGAGTATTGTAACTAAGTATTGTAATATCAGTTGTGATGTGACTAGGCAAATTTTTGGCAACTCAAATTGTTTACAAAGCACGATCATTGAGAATCCTTCTATTTAGAAGGTTGAAATAAACAATTTAGCCAGAGTAACATATATCACATAATAAATAGAGTGATACATAGAAGTTTGGTGAGGCAGCTTGCAGTGTTTTGTCATAATTGTGTCTCTTAAGGTTGATTTTGGGGCTAATTGTGAATCAGGGCCTGAACCATAATCCTGCATGGTGATTTTCTTTTAGCTCTCATATCTTGTGAAGCGACATACTCAGAAACTACACGGATGCTGGATGATTTTTTCCATGTTTTAAGAGGCAGATTAATTCATTTTAAGCAGCCCACTCATCGATACATTTGCTAGGCAGTAAAGGATTCCTGCTGGTCTTATGCTCACTTGACCTAAAGACCAGTGGCTGCAACCTTGCTCGGTCAATCCATAAACCACCAATAAAACTGTATTAAATATAACTCACAATGGAGCATTTTTAGAAGCAGGCTACATTTTGAGAATTAAATATGATGGTTTTCTGAGCAAGAACAGGTGGCGGTGATTTCCTTCACCTTCATGTGTCCATCGCCTAATCGGTGCATGTGCTTTTCTGCCTGGAGTGTGAACCCCCCGTGAAACATGATAATAGCCGTTTTAGCCCCCGTGAAGATCAGAGCTCAGGGATTGGCTGTGATTGTCACATGCTGCAGCTCTGGGGTCCAGACTCCCGTCGTCTGCCTAAAGACACAATTACATTCTTTATCATCTGGGCCCAAGCGGTACTGAGTCAGTCTGCTTCTGGCCATGCAGCTGTCAGAGGGTAACGGATTCCCCCCCATCCCCGTCCTCAGGGAGCAGGGTGCACAGCGCTGGTGGTCGCCGTGGTGGCCCGGAAGCTGGAGCTGACCAAGGCCGAGAAGCACGTACATAACTTCATGATGGACACCCAACTCACCAAACGGGTAGGGGGTCTGAGTGGGAAATGGCGGGGGCTCCTTGTGTGGCCCGTGACTCCCTTACAGGGACATTGTGCTGCTCAGGTTTATGGGATGACTGCTGCTCCCTTTGTCAAATTACTAGAATGCCCCCTGTGTACATCATAAGCCAGAAAGCAGTGATCACAGTGCATCTTTTCCTTTTCCGACGTGTTATCACTGTGCGTAACACTGGCTACTCAGGTAAAGTTTGATGCCATGCTATTTGATTTGATCAGCCAACGCAAGTGTTTGCTCTAGAATGACAGGCAATCGCTTTTGGGCAACCACATTTGCCATTCACTGAAACAAAATTTTTGTCTTATAAAAGGGGAGAAGAATGTGATCAAAATGGCTCAAAGTGAAAAGCTCCACCTCACAAGGTTTCATATTTGTGGGTTTATGTGCAAAGATGATTTGAGGTTTACACGTCATAATCATTTAAAAAAAGTTAGGCTTAGGCCTTCAGAGCACCACAGAAAAACCAGTTCTGAATTAAAATGTGAATTAAAGTTCTGTCATTTTACACTAAAAAACAAATGACCAATTGGAACAAAGAGCTGATAATATCTCTAAGTAATGGGACCCTGAACGCACTGCTGAACAGGCTGGCATAATTGGATCCTGTAATGTCACCCACAGAGTTCATTTACCCCCAGCAGTGAAAGGTACCCCTGCGGTATGGGCCTCAGCCGCATAACCAGCTGGTAGTGACTGAGCAGTTCAACAATGGGAGAATATAATGGGGCCGTTTTAGCACACAGGGTTAAACATGGGGTCTTGCTGGATTCTGTACCTGGAGGTGGCCACCCCCTTACACTCTCCTCTCTGTTGCTCATTTGTCTCTCTCTCTCTCTGGGGGGAGGGGGGCTCTTTTCAGGGACCGGAGGGATTCTTCAGAAACAGAGAAAGATACAGCAAAAGGCTCAGCCTCTTGCCACAAATGCAGGAAATATGCGTTAGTGATAGAAACAAAGGTCGGCTTTATGAGTTGGAGATATGGGATCAGGCTTCCCTGACAGGGTGATTGTGTTTCTTATTACTGTGATGGGAAAAATATGAGAGTGACATGGCTTGATGACTTCTGTGCTTATCTCTGCTGTCTGGCTGTGTCTGTGTGAGACCAGTGACCCCACCCAACCTCACAGCTGCCTCTGGCACTCGCAGATCAAGAACGCAGCGGCCAATGTGCTCCGGGAGACCTGGTTAATCCACAAACACACGCGGTTGGTGAAGAAGATCGACCATGCCAGGGTCCGAAAGCACCAGCGCAAGTTCCTGCAGGCCATTCACCAGTGAGGCCCCTGCCATGCCACTGCCTGCTCCATTCCCAGCATGCACCACACACCACCTGCTGGGTAGCAGTTCACTCACACAGACATTCTGGATTCCACATTACTCAGATGGACATACTGGTCTACTACTGGCTTGTACTTTACTCATGCAGAGAAACTGATCTATTACTGGGTTCAATGTTACACACTAGATCATGCACTGAATTTCTATTTTACTTTGGCAGGTTATTCTATGCTTTATATGGACAGTCACTCTTGTGACACCTTTAACCGAGGGGTGGCCAACTTTATCCATAAAAGGCTATTTTGTATGTGGGTTTTTTCTGCAACTCCCTAATTAAGTTACTAATTACAGGACTGATTCTCATAGTTCTCATACCTGGGTTTGAACAGCTGACCTAAAGATTATCCCAAAAACCTGCATGCGCATTGCCCCTTTGTGAATAAGATTGTTCATCCCTGCTTTAACTCCTCACGGGTACCCTGTCTGATGAACACTTGTGTAATTGGCTGAGTTGCTACTATCTGTTTGATCCCTGACATCCCAGCTTTGGCTTTATAGCAGGGGTGGGCAATCTTATCTGCAAAGGGCCAGTGTGTATGCAGGTTTTTAGGTCAGCTATTCAAAACCAGGTGTGAGGACTTTTCAGCCAATCAGTCCTTAAATTAGTAATATAAATAGGGAGTTGCAGCGAAAACCCTCATACCCAACAGCCCTTCGGCTTTATAGTATAGTTATTGACAGTGGTGGGTAAAGCTAACTGAAATGTTTTGATAACTGCTAATCCGCTAATTTTACTTAATTTTTTTTTTCTTCCCCTTGTCCTGTCCCGATGCATTAGACAAGGGGGGAATAACCATGATAAAAATAATAATAACAATAATTAATACAAATGTATTATATTTAATACTTATACTCATATATTCTGATAAGAAACTACACATACCGGCATATACAAAATAACAATAATAATAATAATAATAATAATAAATACAAATGCATTGTACATAATACTTACACCGATATTCACATATATTGTTTGTGTGTCTGTGTGTGTGTGTGTGTGTGTGTGTAAGTGTGGGGTGAATTTTACTTAATTTGATAATGAAATAAACCACAAAAAAAAAATTAGCAGAAGCTAGTGGTAGCTGCTAACCACTGATGTGACAACTTTTATTTTATGAGTTTAGCTTTGGTTTGGTTTTGGCTCTGAAACCTTTAAAAACATACCTAGAGAGCAGAAATTGTAATACGTTATAGCTTTGACATAGAGCTTTCGAATAGGTATAGCAAGATGATTTAAACAAACTCAATCAAACATTACTTTACAGTCAACGAAAATATACTTACAATAATGTATGATGCTGCTCACACTGGTAGGGCTGCTTTGTACTTGCATCGAGCCTAGGCAGAGCTGTGGGCTACGCACTTAGCCGCAAGCATTTATAGTTGTGTGATGGTCCACTATTATT
This sequence comes from Petrocephalus zakoni, assembly GCA_026774425.1. Lineage (NCBI taxonomy): Eukaryota > Metazoa > Chordata > Actinopteri > Osteoglossiformes > Mormyridae > Petrocephalus > Petrocephalus zakoni. The sequence continues at coordinate 25,297 of JAODKN010000095.1, read as the reverse complement.
GTGATGGGGTGTGAATATGAATATGGGATATGATATGCAATTCAGTGTGGTACAGATAAATTGTGTCTGGTGAAAACTGGGTTTTATATGCTGATGCGGTGATGCAAATCCAAGCAGACTAATCACGGGTGTTGAGGTCTGCATCGCTGCAATGTGTACTTTTCACACATTCTGAAGATGTGTGTCAGGCTACAGTGTAGGCTACAGTGTAGGGTATGTGGCTACGCCATACCTATGATACCAACTCCACTCAGAAGTATAAAACAACCTTTAAGACTAAAAAAATATAAAGACTACAAAGCAAACTGAACTGCAAAGGTACACTACGCTGCTTAGCTACCACTGCACCGACCAATTACATCATGTGTTTATACATAGCCAGCCAACAATGTGCCAGATAGACTGTTGCAGACATGCTCACAACAAATAGGAACAGATATGTAATTATTTGCCCATATATGATTTTAGGTTTTACAAATGTTTTTGACCAGTAAGCTTTGTTCACTTCACCGGCAAAATAATGTTTCAGCTAGCATAACTAAATTTAGTGGAAGCTAATTGGTCTGCTAATGGTTTTTATAGCAGAAATGCTAATTCAGTTCATTAATTAGCTGTAACTACTACTAACCACTAGTTAGTGAAACCCAGTTCACAGCTGATGTAAATCTACCAGCCAAGTATTTGGCTTGTTTGCAGTCCTGATGCCCACCCATCCCTCTGTTATTTCGCCGCTTCATTTGTTAAAGAATATTTCTGCAGCTCCTCCCCCTGGGGCCAGGCCATTGACAAGGTCGCTGTCATTCTGCCCAGGCTACGCAGTGTGAAGATGGAGCAGAGGAAGCTCACGGACCAGGCCAACACGCTGGTGGACCTCTCTAAAGTATGCCGCTAATACTCCACAAGTACTTTGCCGATCAGCCATAACATTAAAACCACTGACAGGTGAATTGATTAACATTGATTATCTCATTACAATGGCACCTGTCAAGGGTGCCATTTTAAATTAGGCAAGTGAACAATCAGTTCTTGAAGTTGTGTTGGAAGCAGGAAAAATGAACAAGCATAAATATCTCAGTGACTTTGAAAAACTAGATTGTGATGGCTGAACCACTGGATCAAAGCATGTCCAAAACAGCAGATCTTGTGGGGTGACCCAAGTATGCAGTGGTTACCTACCAGAAGTGGTCCAAGGCCAACCAGTGAAGGGTGTGCGTGGGGAGCAAAGGCTAGCCTTTCTGGTCAGGTCCCACAAGAGAGCTTCTGTCGTACAAATTGCTGAAAAAGTTAATGCTGGCTACGAAAGATGTCAGGACACAGTGCATCACAGCTTGATGCGTATGGGGCTGCATAGCCGCAGGCCAGTCAGAGTGCCCACCTCCACCACCAGGAGTACCTACAATGGGGATGTGAGCGTCAGAACTAGACTGTCATGCAATGGAAGGTGGCCGGGGCTGATAAGCCACATTTTCAGTTACATATTGTGGATGGTGTGTGTATGTTGTTTACCTGGGGAATAGGTAGCACCAGGATGTAGACTGGGAGGAAGGCAAGCTAGCAGAGGCAGTGTGATGTTCTGAGCAATGTTCTACTGGGAAACCTTGGGTCCTGGCCTTCCTGTAGACATTATTTTTACATGTAGTACATATCTAAACATTGTCACACACCAAGTACACCCCATCATGGTACTTCCTGATGGCAGTGGCCTCTTTCAACAGGATAATGCACCCTGCCACACTGCAAAAATTGTTCAGGAATGGTTTGAGGAACATGGAGAAGAGTTCAAGGTGTTGGCCTCCAAATCCTCCAGATCTCAACCTGATCAAACATCTGTGGGTTGTGCTGGACAAACAAGTCCTATGCATGGAGGTCCCACCTTGCAATTCTAACAGTTAGATCTTGGTGCCAGATATCACAAGGCACTTGCAGAGGTCTTTTTGGAGTCCATGCCTCAATTGGTCAGAGGTGTTTTGGCACACCTACACAGTGTTAGGCCAGTGATTTTAATGTCATGGCTGATCAGTGTATATGCCACATTGTGTTTGGAACAGAGGAACTTCACTCACTTTATATGCTTCTGTAAACCATGATGTGATGATACACCTGAATTGGAATCCACCATTAACACTTATAAGAGACTTTATGACACTGAAACTGACTGCTATCACACAATGTTGGCTAGGGCTGCTCAATTTATGAATCTTTATGAATTTATGAATCCTGATTCATATCCATATGCGACCTTATTCTTACATGACACAGATTCTGCCACTTTTGCATTGGCGAAAGAGATCTGTTGCATTAAACCAAGTGCTCCTTTTTCTCCTTAAGCTGTAACAACTGACAGGACTGTGTTACATCACGTGGAAAGCAGGTGTTATATAATGAAGAGCAGGCCAGGTTTAAGTTTATGTTGAACATTTCTCATTGGAATTTAACAGAATGATGTTATATCATTTTTATTCTTTTTTTATTATTTGCCGGCCATATTTAATAATGAATTATATATATGTTGCGGGCTGGAAATTTGAGACTTCTTATTGAGCATTACTAGGTAATTGTGGATTTGTGGCCAAAGTCACTCCCCACCCTTGTTGTAGAATCCAGTGCCATAGTGATGCATGGAGACCAATCAAGTCTCAGATAGGGACTCATTCTGTGTCATGAGTTATGGTGATGCTCTGATGCTGTGTTGCTCTGCACATCTGACGCATACTCCCTGTGTACAATAACATGGCACACACCCCCTCCCCACTGTGCAGATGCAGAGTGTGATGTACGAGCTCATGTCGGAGCTGAGTGAGCGCAGTGAGGACCTGGAGAGGCAGATGCTGGGTCTGGAGCGCCGCGTGGAGCAGCTGACGGCGGGCTTCAGTGCCCTGCCCGCTCACCTGTCGGCCACACTCTCCGCCCAGCACAGCGCCCTGCTGCAGCGGCTGCAGGAAAGGACCGGGGTCGCGCCCCATAGCCAGAGCAGCCCCAACACCAGCTCCTCCAGCTGCTGACAGGCTCAGAGGGGCTGTGGGCGGGTCCCACAGCCTGGGAAAGCCCACTGCCAGCTCCTCTGACTGCTAATAGGCGCTGAGGGACTGTGGGCGGGCCCCACAGCCTGGGAAACCCCCACCGCCAGCTCCTCAGGCTACTGAGGGCAAAAGGCTTAGGGAAGAGTGGCTTGTTGTGCGATGAGTGTTCCTCCAGCTCCTGGTAACCAGGCTGAGAGAAGCTTGGGGCAGGCCCCACAGCCTGGAAGGCCCCTATATGAGGAACGGGCTTGAGGGCAGGCAGGTCCCAAACAAGATCTTAGAGATGCTAGCAGATAAAATGAAAGAAGCTGTGGGACCGACCATTGTCCCATTACTGACCCTGCCATATATGGCAAAAAGCTAAGGGAAAGGCATGTTAACGTCCCTGATAAAGGATTGGGGCAGGGGCTGAGAAAAATGTCAGGCCCAATACCAGCAGCTGCAGCTTCTGACTGACAGGCTGAGAGTGACTTGGGGGAAGGCTTAGGGAGGCACACTGAGGGTTAGTATCCTTTTTGGGGCAGTATGGGGAAAATCTCAGAAACACCCACTTATTAAAGGATTATTTTACTACTTTTCTTTTTTCCAGCCTGGCAGCACTGTAATTATGGACAGTGAAAAAAATCCTGTTTTTGAATCTAATTGCTTTTCTCTTCCCACACTGTGATATTTCACCTATGATTAGTTTTTACTGATCACGTGGAGAGTCCCGGATAACCAGCAGCTTATTGACAGTAGGTTCAGTCCAAAGAGCATCCAGGCTCTTCTCTGCATATTGTCCATAATCTCCATATTTCAGTTGGCAGCAGCACAGTGTACATGCACATACACATTTACATCCATATAATATCCATATTCTTACCTTTTTTTTATATGTTTTTATATCATCATCAAGTTTTTCCACAGATTTTGTAGTTAGTCTGCTATATAATAAAGGGAACTGATGTAATCTCTAAAAATAAACATTTTAGCTTCATGGTATTTTACATGTTTTCAATTATATTAGTTTGGGGCTGTTCCTCAAGTTAAGAAAGTCAAACTCTTAATTTCATAATGGCACTGTGAGAGGAAACTATATTATCATATATAGGTACTTTAAGGGGCAAAATGTGTTTGGTATATGGGCAGTTTAACAGTGAATGGGCATTAGACTGCTGTCCAGGAAAATGGGTGTTAGGTCCTCCATCCATCCATTCATCCATTCATCCATTCTCTGCCACTTATCCAGGGTCGGGTCACGGGGGCAGCAATCTAAGCAGGGACGCCCAGACCTCCCTCTCACCTGCCACCTCCTCCGGGGGAATACCCAGGCTAGCCGGGAGATATAACCTCTCCAGCGTGTTCTGGGTCTGCCTCCTCCCGGTTGATCATGCCCAGAACACCTCCCCAGGGAGTCGTCAGAGGGAGCATCCTAGATAGATGCCCGAACCATTAATTTTAGGGTTCCATGCAGGCACGTAGCCACGTAGTAAAATTACCAGTTTGAAACCCCCTTAAAATTTGCCAGACCCCCCCTAAAATTAATTTCTGGCTATGGGCCTTGTTCTGTGACAGAAAATGGGTGTTAGGAGCTACAATAGGAATTTAATTTAAGAGTTGCTTGACAGGAAATGAATATTAGAACCTACAAGAGGAAATAATTTTTAGGGTTCTGTGACAGGACATGGATATTAGGACCTACAAGAGGAAGATAAATTTAGGGTTCTGTGAGAGGACATGGATATTAGGACCTACAAGAGGAAGATAATTTTATGGTTCTGTGACAAGACATGGATATTAGGACCTACAAGAGGAAATTAATTTTAGGGTTCTGTGACAGGAAATGGGTATTAGAACCTACGAGAGGATGATAATTTTACAGGTCAATGCCAGGAAGTGTATTAGGCTATTAAGAGACTCAAACAACTGCAGTGTGTAAAGGTTGCTGCTAATATGGCAATAAGAAGCAATCAGAAGACTGAGGGGATGCCCAGCACAGTCCGGAGAGCAAAGACAACCCTGAATGCCCCAGTTTTCTCAAAAAGGATTGCCTGCTGAGGGATGCATAAAGAGAAACAGGAAGCCGGTGGGATAAGAAGAAGGCTTTAGCAAGGTGGGAAGAGAGTATTACGGCACCAGGAGAACAGGCGAGGCTGACAGGGAAGCCGATGCAGTTTAAGGCTGAGAGCATCCAGGCAAACCAGGCGTGGCTGCCTCATATGTTGGTGTTCCCGATCTGAAGCATCCAGCTGGAGGAAGGCAGCCCTGTTTTGGAGAGAGTGACTCTTCAGCACCTGCACGGCCCACCGCACACGTGATCCTGCTGTTCTACACACCAGCCAGGTCCCAGATGCCCCTGCTGGAGGTAGTGAGGCACTGGGGCGTCCCCGGTGTAACGGCTGCAGCCGAACTAAGGTGGAACGTCAGGGAACAAAATTTGGTAAAAGGAAAAAACAGCTTCAATTCTACTTCTGTCAATCCGGTGTGAATGACTTCTAGATGTTTCCTAATGGATATTTGTGCGATAGCAAACAACCCTTTAAAATGAACTAGACTATGCTGCAGTTCTGTGGTGGTTATACTTACATATACAGTACAGGCCTTCTTAAACTGTAATTGCAGAAATAACAGTTCATTTAACAGACAGAGTATCTCTAATGAGATCCAAGTGTATTTATACTTCCCACTGCCACAATGCAAACTAAAATACATGACCTTCCTGTCTTCTCCCTAAACGCCAGTGCAAACACAAATCAGGGGTAATACATCATAACCCACAGTCTCTGATAAAAAGAAAATTCACACACAGATTCTAGATCTGATTCCTCAGTGGCCTCATTTCTCACCAAAAGATCAACTGACTGTTCAAATAGCCACTGAGAAATCATAAAAAGAGGAGAAACTATTTTTTACTGCAGTTAGACTGTTTGTGTTGATGGATGGAAATTCTATATTAGAAGGACAGAGAACTACTTAAGAAAAAGACCCAGTGTTCTTAAAAAGATACAAATGCACTCACACAGAATAGGTTTTTGTATTATAAAATGATCAGTAGTTCAGTTTACCGTTAGTATGACACAACATTTCTATTTGTATTTATGAATGTATGAATATATATTTAATAACATATATATTAATAATAATAATGATAATAATATACTAATAACTAAATTATTATTATAGGGCAAGTAAAGCTGAATGTTGAATTTATTTTTCAATTTTATTTTAACAAAAATTAATAAAGTCTATGGTGTTTAACATATCATGTCGTCTATGTGCTTAACCTGTTTGTGCTATGACCCATAATCTCAGGGGCTGGCCTTTGGTAGCTTATGTGAATTTTGAAAATTAGTCATAGAAGTTCGAGTCAGTCATCATGTTAAAATGAATACTGCATTTTTCTGCCAAATCTACTGCATTATAATGAACGTGAATAAATACTCATTATTTTCAAGAAACACACACAAAAAAAGTTACAAGTTCAGCTAGCAGAATCAAAATGTATTTTTCAACCTAATTGAAATGCTTAACTGGAACTGATTATGTAAAGAAAAAACACCTTATATGCCACATTAGTGAGGCACCACCTTTCATTTTGCATTGTTGGTTATAAACATTTGGCATTTAATTCAATATTTTCTTCCCCCAGTTTATAGTTCAGTCAACTTCCTCCAGGGACTTAAACTGACATTATTGCTTACCTCTAATGACCTGCTGACCCAGCATTAAAGCATTAATAAGATCATTTGGGGAAAAGATACATTATTTGTACAGCAGACCTACAGTTAAGCAGGAATGTAAGACTAAAGCATTTTATGTACATTAGAATATCTAGGGGCATAATTTAAACCAACAATTATAGTCGATCAATATGAAAATCTGAGGAAATAAACTACATTTGTTTTGTGAGATTACCAAGATCTATGTAATATGGAATAGGTATCAGGCATTTATGGTCATTACTGGCAGGCTGAAATTGAGTTTAGTAATTCCCCTTTGCTGCTGTATATGAAATTGTAATAACTGCTTGAGGGAAAGTAAGCCAGCAGCCAGAATAAATGTAGCAATATGAAGATATTTATCCTGTCTGGTAGTGCATCTCATTCTTTGAACATATAAATATGCTGGTCATTTAACATGCTGGTCAGTTAGGGTTACCTCCTCTGGGGGCTCACCAGGGCTGGAGATGGACAGGTTTCCTGTGTCGCACGTTTCTGTGCATAAAGCCAAACTTCTGGCTGTTTGAGCACTAATGAACTCATTAAACATAGCTGCTGAAATGGCTCTCCATTCTAAACGATGTGGACAGCGTGAATACCACACAGTGTGGTGCCTCTGAGGGTTAGGACCGGGCCTGTGGCTGGCAGAGTGAAGCCTCCATGGCGCCCTGGAACCAGGCCCAGAAACACTGCCTGATCCTGCTCACAGATCCACAATTGTATGACACTTTGGATAAAAATGTCTGCTGAATAAATTAATGTAAAACAAGTTAAGTTAATAAGAGTCTGCCATGTTAGAGATTCAGGATTTATTCAACATCATAGTACTATTTTTGCTCAGCCTGAGCAAAGGAACTAACATTGGTCTATATCAGTAAAACAATAAGATAAAAGTGCTTGCCAAAATGAGGCCACACGTCAGCTCCGTATGCTTGAGGGCTGGTCTGACTCTTTTGGGCTCGGCCATTGGTAAAATTACTAGTCAGTCAGGTTTGTTAATGCTAATTTTAGTGGCGTGGCCTTACGCTATATCCTAAGCTGCAATGTTGAAGTGGAAGATTAGAACACCACTATCTATTGGTCTGGGGTTAAGACACAACACAAAATAAGCCACTGTCTGTCACAAAACTTGTCAGCTATTAAGTAAAAACCAATAACTGTGTTTTTGAGAATTTATGCAGTCAATACATCAGAATAAATAATATTTCATCAGATTATTGTCATATATACTATATGGACAAAAGTATAGGGACATGCCACTTAATCATTGAATTCTGGTGTTTCATTCAGATCCATTGCCACAGGTATAAAAAATCAAGCACCTAGCCACACTGTTAGGTTTACAAACATTTGTGAAAGAATGGGTCATTCTGAAGTGTTCAGTGACTTCAAGCATGGTGCTGTCATAGGATGTCACCTTTGCATTTCGCACTTAGGAACAACAGAAACTCTTGACAGCCATGAAATTGCAGACCACGTAAAGTAACAGAGTGGGGTCACCGAGTGCTGAGGTGCATAATGTCTAAAGTCACTAATGCTCTGTTGGCTCAGTAACTGCAGCATTCCAAACTTCCTCTGGCATTAACCACAATACAAAAGCTGTGCTGGGAGCTTCATGGAATGGGTTTCCAGGGCTGAGCAGCTGCATGCAAGCCTCATATCACCCAGTGCAATGAAAGTGTCAGAATGAGTAGTGTAAAGCAAGCCACCACTGGACTATGGAGCGGTGAAAACTTCTGTGGAGGGGACACTTCAGGCAAACCCAGATACAGAAGGTCTGCATTGGGCTTCCTTCTCTATTCAGCATCTGCACCAGGCGCAGGGACAACAGCAGTTGGGTCCGCCCCCCTTTCCTCCCTGCTAACCATCACACTTGCTCCCTTGTCTCTCACCTGCTCCACTCTAGTCTGCAACTCCCTCTGGACCCTCGCCAAGGCCAATGACTTGATACAGATAAAAGTATTCTGGCCTGCACATTCTTACCACTAACACAACATTTCTTATTCCTCTCTAGTATTTTCTCTCAACATTCCAATTCCCCCAAATTTAAAGTGCCATCCTTCGGCCATCTATCCCCAGTTTGATAATTCCATTTTTTACAGGCCCCCTTTAACCCCTGTCCTGTTGCTTGTTCTGCTGCCTGTCTTGGGGACGTTTTTCCCAGTAGGGGTCCCTGCCCTCCTTTTTCTATCTTTGTCATGCCCTCAGGGTCACACACCAGGTCCCTCCTGGGAGGAGGCGGGCATTTACTTGGCGCACTCCCCATGTTTAACTTCATAAAGTTAATACAAATGGCACAAGACTTAATATCTCTGATATCCTTTTGCGGTATGCTAACCCACAGCTTTATGCCATTAAATGTCAACACTCACAGGAGTAGAAAGCAACATAATGTCTCCCTTTATCCCACTGAGGACACTGCACCCAGATCACCAATACCAATGTATTACAAAGCAACACATACAACCTTATCCTCATTCGCTACCTTAATACCTTAACTAACTCCCTTGGGACCGGGAGCAGACCAGACTCCGGTGGGGGGGGGCGGGGGGTAAATTCCACCGGCAGTGAGGGATGCCGTCAAGCTGAAGTTTGGTGAGGCCATGGAGAACGACTTGCGGGAGAAGAGATTCTGCTCCACCATCCGGCGGCTCAGGGCAGTAAAGCGGTGCAGCATCAACACTGTTTATGGTGGAGGTCGCTTGAGGTGGTTAAAAAGCTCCTCAGTGGCCGGGCCCTGTGGGTGGATGAGATCCACCCGGAGTTCCTCAAGGATCTGGATGTTGAAGGGCTGTCCTGGTTGACACGCATCTGCAGCATCGCTTGGACATGAGGGGCAGTGCCTCTGGAACTATAGGGGGATAATCACACTCCTCAGCCTCCCTGGTAAGGTCTATTCGGGGGTCCTGGAGAGGAGGGTCCGTTGGATTGTTGAGCCTCGGTTTCAGGAGGAGCAATGTGGTTTTCGCCCTGGCCGTGGAACAGTGGACCAGCTCTATACTCTCAACAGGGTGCTGAAGGGTGCGTGGGATTTTGCCCAACCAGTCCACATGTGCTTTGTGGACTTGGAGAAGGCATTTGACCGCGTCCCTCAGGGAGTCCTGTGGGGAGTGCACTGGGAGTATGGCCTCCTTATAAGGGCTGTTCAGTCCCTGTACGGTATTAGAGCTTGATCCGCATTGTCGGCAGTAAGTCAGACTCATTTCCACCATGGCTGCCCTTTGTCACCGATTCTGTTCATAAATTTTATGAACAGAATTTCTAGGCACAGCCCGAGCGTTGAGGGTGTCTGGTTTGGTGACCTCAGGATCACGTCTCTGCTTTTTGCAGATGACGTGGTTCTGTTGGCTTCATCGGACCGTGAACTTCAGCTCTCACTAGAGCAGTGTGAAGCAGCTGGGAGGAGAATCAGCACCTCCAAATCTGAGGCCATGGTCCTCAGCTGGAAAAGGGTGGAGTGCTCTCTCCGGGTCGGAAAAGCGGTAGATAATGGATGGATGGAAATGGCCAGGTATTCCAGTACTTTTGCCCATATAGTGTATGTGTTCAATAATTTAGTATGGCCCTCAAAGGATATAATAAAAATGTAAGAAAACACCAATATACAGAATAACTGTGTGGAATGCAACTGGAAAATGCAAGTGTCAGGGTCGGTCTCCACCCGACCCTTCCTTTGTGTCTCCATATGGCCAACTGGTGTTGCTGGCCATCCTGTCTGTAGTGTTCCTTAGTTTTGTGCTGGTTAATTTCTTCCACCTGTCGCTCGTTATTCTGTGCCCTCCCCGATTGGTTAATTGATTTGCACCTGTTCCTTGTTTGTCCCAATGTTTCCTTGTATTTAAGTCATTGCCTTTGTCTGTTTCCTTAGTTGGTCATTGTATGAGTTATAGTTGTGTGTATTGTATGTTCAGTTTGGTTCCCCCTAGTTTCAGCTTCCTAGGTGTTTATTATTGTCTTTGTTTTTTATTATTAGTTTCAGTGTTTTTTCTTGCTGGATTTAGTTGTGACCCCTCACGGTTGGTTTCTTTGTAGTTTTCCCTGGTTCTGTTTGCCCCGATAAACCCCCTTTTTGTTCCTGAGCCACAAGTTTGGTCGTCACCCACATTCTCCCTGCTGACAACGTGCCTTGCCACCATCGGATCTCTGACAGCAAGAAAGCTCTGTGACATGAGGAAAGTATGCAAATTCTCTCTCACTCACACACACACACACACACACACACACACACAGCACTGATGAAATTCAGTGCTGAAGTGATTTTGCATTACTTAAGACTATCGTTAGGTTTTGAAGATAATGAGCCATGGAATCTGGCAGCAATACATTAAATTTCAAATGGATTTAATACATTTTCTCTTTATTAGCACACTGTATAGTTGGCATGTAGGGTGACATGGTGAGACTGCAGTTTAGTGGGTGGTAGTACCCCCTCAGCTTGAATCCTGCCCCTGCTGTGTGTATGTTTGGGAGGTGTTCTTCCCAATTTTTCCTTCCTCTGGGTCCTAATGCTAGAATCCTATCCAGGGTGCCCTCTCTGGTGTGCTGTTACCTGTGATAACCGTTTTAAAATGGATATTTGAAGAAGCATTATAAAACACTCTCAGTAAAGTCAGTGAGCCTCTTATGGAGTCAGGCTCCTTATCCACAGCACAAATCAGCCCACAGGAGTTCATTTAATTTCATCAAATCATCTGGAACATTGCTTTGATTAAATAGCATTCTGATGTTTTAAATTGCAATTTTTAAATTCTTATATTATCTACCAAGACTAACGGAAACATTTAAATCAGCCTTTCATTACTGAAATAGTATAAAACTTTATACATATTCATCAAATCATGAATCACATACTCCAAAGCAGAATACTTTCATTTTTAGATTTAACACGTAATGGGAGCATACTCAATTTAGCCAAGTTCATGCTGCAGTTTTCCATGTGCCAGTATGGTCCACACACAGTTGTGCATGGACTATTCTGATTGTGTTCACCCTACATTTGTCAGTGGGCGCAGACTGTCATGATTTGTGCATATGTACAGCAATGATATTCCACCAGACCAGTTGCTCAGTTGACTACTCGGTGTGAATGAATTCTCCTTTGCCCAATTTCACATTTCATACATATTTATGCTCCTTCCGTGATTAGTTACATATACTCACTGGCCATTTTATTTTACACATTGCCCGTACCGGGATGGACCACTTTTGCCTTTAGAACTGCCTTAATCTGACATGGCATAGATTCAACAAGATGCTTGAAACAATCCTTAGACACTTCGGTCCATGGTCACACAATACCATCACACAATTGCTGCAAATTTATCATCTGCACCTTAATGATCTATAAATAATCTCATACATGAGCTATTCAATTGAGATTTGGTGACTGTGGCGGCCATTTGAGCATAGTGTCATGTTCAAGGGACCAGTCTGAGATAATAGCTTTGTAACACGCCACAATATCTTAGCCATTAGAAGCTGGGTACACTGCATTCCTAAAGGGATGGGCATAGTAAGCAACAATACTCAGGTTGGCTGTGGCATTTAAATAATGCTCAATTGGTACTAAGAGGCCCGAAGTGTGCCAAGAAAATATCCCTCACACCATTACACCAACACCAGCTTGAATTGTTGATACAAGGCAGGACGGATACATGCTTTCCAGTTGTTTACACCAAATTCTGACCCTGTGATCAGAATTTTGCAAAATCTCATCTGACCAGGCAATGTGTTTCCAATCTCCCATTGTCCAATTTTGGTGAGGTGCATTCAATTTAGATGCATTCAGAGATGATCATTTGCATACCTTAGTTGTAATGAGTGGTTATTTGAGTTACTATCGCCTTTCTATGAACTTGTACCAGTCTGGCCATTCTTCTCTGACCTCTATGTCATCATCAAGGCATTTTCATCCAGAGAACCATTTCTCACTGGATGTCTTGTTCTTTTTTGGCCCATTCTCTGTAAACCCTATAGAGTGTTCTGAAAATCCCAGTAAATCAGCAGTTTCTGAAATACTCATACCACACCGTAACCATACTACATTCAAAGTCACTATATTTATTTGTGCTGCTGACACATGACTGGCTGATTAGATTACTTTGTACCTCCTTGCTCATCGCAAGTTTCCAAAACTAGAATTACAACTATTCTTCTACTCTTTCTTCATTAGCCTTTGCTCTGTGAAAGTCAGTGCTGCTACCTACAGAAAAAACCTAGTCAGGGCAAAAAGCAAAAACCTGCAAGACCCAAAATCTCGGTGGCATGCACAGAGTCGATGCGGATACTCCTGAGAAAACCCCTAACTCTGTGTGCGATCCAAATGCAGCGCAAACAGTCATTATGAGAGAGGAGAGGTGTGAAGGGTATGGCAAGCATGCACATGTGCGGTTTGCCAAAAGGTTTTGTGATTTGCCAGCTCCGCCCAGCAATCCGTCCCTGGAGCTCCCTCGACGGATGTTGCCATTCACTGCCACTACTCAGAAAAGGATCGAAGACGCAGAGGCCGGCAGCTTTTCCTGGTTGTCTCTTTGTGTTTGGCTTGTGATTTATTTCAGATTTTCTTACTTGTGTATGGCCTTCATTTGTTGTTCGGTTTTCTCGCTTTCGCTTTGCCTTCGCTCCAATTCTTTGTATGATTCCCCATGTACTGATCCTTTCGCCTGTTTACTGGCTATGATTAAGTCTGAGTGTGTTTTCTTTTACTGTAACTCCCCAACTCCCCTAGACTGGGGCTTGTACCAATGTCGTACCAATGAGGGGGCCGGGACATGCACTCACTCACTGGGTATCTGGGAAATGCATACTTGATGAGGAGAACCAGACACTTGGGGGAAAGCAGGGAGAATGAACACTCAGAGACTGGTCATAGAATCATCAATTCCTCACTATGGAGAAACCGGCTAGACCAGTTAAATAACACCAGTAGTAAATCAAATGTTAGTGTCAGGCGTCAGTATTTCGGTGAAGCGTATTGGGAGAAGGGCATGGCCACGGTGTGGGAGAGGACTCTGTCCTTACACACGGTGTCCTGTGCCATGTGCCTTATTCTCCCAGATGCCAGGCTTGCTGTAACATTGCCTTGGATAAGCAGTTCTGGATGTTAGTGTAATCTCAGTATAATCTGCAGCTGAATAGACAGCATGGGAATGATGGAAAATAAGCTAATTTTCAGCTGAGGAAAACCCACTACGACTCTGGAAACAGCCACCTATTAAGGGTAAGCTGAGATCATTTTTAAAAGGAAACGCATGACACAGGTTGGTGACTAATAGCAAATGCTCCTCTGAGGTGATCGACTTCCTATATTTCCTGTGTTTTTTTTTTATCTGGAAGGCCAGTATTCATGTGGCTCAGATCAATAGCTAACTAGAGAGGACATGTTTGATGAATACCCATAGTAAGGGTGGAGTAGAGTCTGTGTTCAGCAAAATATGGAAAGACAGACTCTACACGCAAAACTATCCAACTATAATCATGTATTTACAAGGCCATTATTCTAGTATGAGAGGCCCTTTGAGAAATAATTCATACTTGGTCTCACACACAGCATCACAATCTCACACATACACCACTATAC
>JAODKN010000094.1:523068-538214 GCA_026774425.1 Petrocephalus zakoni | reverse complement strand
AAGACCTATTACTTCAGTTTAGCTTACCAAACATAACACAAAGTAACTATGGCTGCTGGTGTTGCTGTACATGCCATGTCTTGCCTATTGCGCGTGCCCATCAGTGCGTTATTGCGGGTTCTGACCATCCATGCCATTTGCCTTCCAAATGTCCGGATGGTGCCCATGGTGGAGTCCTAGTCCAGTCCCAAGAATGGGGTGACATTGTGGATATGGGCTACGACCTTGAACATCATCGAGGCGACCTTCAAGGGCCAGTATGGAGGACTGAGTTATTGTTGGACTTTGGCTTGCCCCCAACAAGTCCTCACTCTGAGCAAGCATGCTCACTCTTTCATTTTCTGTAATGTTAGCATGCCCAGGGTGGTTGGGCAGCCAGTTGACCTTGGACCCCCCAGAGGTTTTTTTTCTCCCTGCTTGGGAGTTTTTGATTCCTCTCCTCCATTGTCAGTTGGCTTTTTATTTCTTTTCTTTTTTTTCTATTCTCTTTCTTTCATGTATTTCATGCATTTCATTTTATATGTATATCAGTTTATACCAATGTATTCTAACACACCCATGTGAAGCGCCCTGGAACAACTCTGTTGTGAACATTCCTGAAACGTGTTCTGGGACAGATGGGGTGTTTGTAAAAGGTTTGGTTTCATTCTATTATCTTAGGCCCTTTATATTAGCAATAATTTTATTTCAACTGCTTAAAAAGTAATGGAGTCTCTGTGTTAAAGACAAGTCGGTATAGAACATGGGTGGATGGAGTCTCTGTGTCGCTATTTTTTGAGATTTGTTTTTTGTTCAAGGCATCAAAGGTAATTTTTGTGGAAGACTGACAAGTGTAACACTTTATGCCGGTCTTTAATACAACAATTTTGGGAATGGAAAAACATTACACTAGTTTAGTTGATTTTAATCTAGTCGTGTATGTTAAAATAACATATAATGCTGCTATGGGAATGTGTTATTACATATTTTTGAAAATAATTTTACATGGAAAACACAAAAACTCTCGCGTTTAAGCTTTATTGCATTTGGAATTGAAATGCTGTTAAGAGGAAGGTGAAGAGACAGAGAATCCAGATGTGAAAAGCAACATTCATGGTGGTAGCACAGGAAAGTCCAGAAAATTAGATACTCCCACCAGACAGAATAGTTATCAGGAAATTGAAACACGGGAATTCAGAAAAAGGCACAATCTGTCTGATCCTAGGGACAGATACCTGCCAAGGCAGGAAGGACTCTTGTGCCTGTGTATCGTCACTGATCCCTGTCCAGCGATCACACAGATGACTTTAGCAGCTCTAAAGCAAAGGTTTCCTGTCTGTTGTGTGAAGAGTTTGTATTGCATAGGGTCTAACCTGAGGCGACTGCAGAAATCTCATTGCTGAGGTTTAACTCAATAGATGACAGCCAGCTACTCTGGTCTAATCACTAGCAATGATTTCACAACACTGAATAAGATTAAATTAGCTTGACAGTGTCACGCCAGGCAGAATATGAAACAGACACCTTCAGGCATTCTTGGGTCAATGGACACTTTGCAGTGTTTGGGAATGTTTTGTGATCTTAACATTAGAATGACAATAAAAAGACACTCCCTGCAGAAGCTCAGTTTAGAAACTCCAGTTATTACACTGGATACGACTAGGAGGAGACAAAAGGTGCTTTTCCACTGGCGTACAGGAACCGACCTGTACCCAGCATACCATCAAGACAGACTAGTTACTGCATGGCTTTGGCTTCCACCGCTGACGGTAAAGGGTTTGGATGCTTATTTACTGTTCACATGGTGTACATTATGATTTATTATGTGCAATTATTATTATTCTTTTATACTGTGTGGTATTTTCTACTAGCAAGTCTATGAGAATCACCTTGTTATGCAAGTATCAAATGATTTTGCTTGCGTAAATTTGCATTACACCACTTTTTAAGCAGGTTTGAAAAGTTCTGACTTTCAGGAATGCACTGGTACATCACCATGCGTTATACTACTAGTAATCAAAAATATTTAGAATATACACTTTTTTCTTCAGATATTCCATGCGCAGAACACCAAAACCTCCATGCATTTCCCTCAGAAATGGATGAATTTTGTGCATCAGGATGCACGACTGTAAACAAAAAACAAACATAATATATATTATATATCAATTTAATTTTGTAACATTACATGTACAACATTACAATATAATATATACAAAGTGGTTAACTTAATATTTTGTACAAATCTTACAAAACTGCTGGACACACACACGTATGAAAAGGACAGACGGAGAGGGCGGGTGTGGCGGCTTGGGCAGACCGGGCGGGGGGTGGGGGCGGGCACAGTCATGCCAGTTGCCATGGGAACAGGAGAAAGGGGGCGCGTTTCCCAAAAGCCTAGATGCTAACTACGTTAGCAACTTACATAGTTGGACCCATGCAACTGAATGAATCCAACTATGGAAGTTGCTAATGGGAGCTTTTGGGAAATGCACCTGGGAACAGCAATAAATAAGGAGCAGGGCCTGGCCAGGGCCGACAGACCGCCTCCTGACGAGGGTGTGGGGAGAGACGCCCGGGGGCCATGTGTGCTGAAACACTGTGCGGTAATACTGCTTACTCCAGGGATGCTCTGCTTCGCCACGCCTGTGCCTGCCTGGCTCTGTGGCTAAGCATGCCATGTGTGTGGAAGACTCCTTTGCAGCACAGTGACGAGCCCAGGGCATCGTGTGGCCCACATCAGTCTGAAATCTATGGGATGGCCCTGGTTCTTTTTTGCTGATGCCATGCAGGCCAGACACTCCCCTCTTCTTGTTTTTGGTTGTTTCTGAAAGCTTCGTCAAACCCAGGAGACACCCTGCAAGCTGCATGCTTCACGCATCCTGCTGGGCTAAGCTGACAGGCCTCTGCCCCTCCTTCCATTGCAGTGGCCGATTGCCTGGTATAGGGCCATCTGTCCAGTATCTCTGCATGGCTGCACAGATCATTGGCAGGCCTTAGGAAGGGTACTCTTCTTAACTAACTGGGATCCATGGTACAAGTGAGCTCTGCTACAGGTACTGATGGAACCGAGAGCGAGGGACTGGTTGGGCTGTGGCAGGTTCCCGGCCCAGAAAGATGGACTCCCTCTGTACTGGTGATTCTGGGGTGCAAAGTGGCCTCATGGGCTTACTGTCAGGCCGGACCCTGCCCACGACTGGCACGTCCTCATATGGAGTGGTCACACTGGCTGCTGCATCCATGGGGAAGTCCGCACCGTCCCCCAGACGCACGACGACAGTGTGGCGGCGCCAGGCGCTCTTTTTGCGGCGTGTCTCCGGCGAGACGGGCTTCCTCAGCCCCACGCTCCGCAGGTCACCGGAAGAGCCCAGGAGGCGTGCCCGCACCTGTTCCGCTAGCGAGCCCTGCCCACCAGGGGTGCTGGGAGAGAAGGAAGCCGCCTCGATGGATGAGGAAGGCTGCGGGGGCAGGACCTCCGCACTGGTCACAGGATCCCCGCCTTGCTCACTCTGGGCCCCTTTGGTTTCTGTGCCTCGGTCCTCTGTGCCCTGCTTCAGCTCCGGGTCTGGCGATTTAGGCTTCTCCCCCTTGAGCTTCTTGCGTGCCAGGGTGTCACACTGGATCAGTTTGTGAGAACTGAAAGAGGTCCGGCTATGCGGCCTGTGGGTGGTGGATGAAGAGGAGAAAGAGGAGGAGGAGGGAGTGGCAGAGCGCCGGCCACCTTCGCTCTGGCCCCCCATGGCCAGAGGGCTGGGGGGCGGAGCGCCAGAGTGAGCAGGCTTGTGGTGACTGTAGAGGAAGCTGTGTGGGACCTGCTGGCTGGGCTTTTCTGGCCTTTCCTGGGTGAGGGATCGCGAGGCGAAGCCACTCTCGTTGTCCGTCTCGCTCACCAGCTCACTGCGCTCATCATCTGCTTCATCGCCATGACCCTCGGAGGCCAGGCTGTGTCCCAGTGTGGAGAGGGTGGAGTACCCTGAAACGATGGAGCGTGCGTCTTCTGGCTCCTGCCACAACACCCCCCCAGCACCATTCTTCTCCTGCAGCACTGCCGTGCTGCTGACGCCCTCTTCTTTATACAGTTTTCTCGTACACTCCTTCACTGCTTCAACATCCTCCTCTCTCTCTTCCTCCGCCTCATCATCCTCATCTTCATCATCATCATCATCCTCCTCTTCTACTGCTCTGGGCGCTGCAGCTCCACCCCTCATTGGCTCCCCTTCCTCTTTCCCTCCCTCCATCTGTTCTCGTTCTGGGATACGCCCCCCGTGATTGCTGGCTTTGATTGGCTCATGTTCCGAGTCCTCATCTGTACTGCTACCCAGGAAGTGGGTTACTGGGCGCTTCCTCCGTTTCCGGGTAACAGCAGACAGCAGGGACAGCGTGAAGTCCTTGGCTGTAAGATCCCGCTTTGATCCCCATGAGCCCTAAGGATAGATATAAAATATACCATTTCTGACAAACAAAACTTCATTCACAAAGATTGAGCCAATGACAGAAGTTAAAAGTGGTGGTTACCTTGGATTTAGCTGAATCGCTGTTGGTTGAATCTGCATTAGTGAGAAGAGAAAAGAGATGGAGAATATGGGTTATTACTAAACCTGCAGGACTGGGGAACATATACTGTAAACCATCAGGGGTCAGACCACACGCAGACATGTTAGAATAGAATGATACTTTATTCGATGTTCGCCTATCCCGTACTGCTTTCCAAGAACAAAGATGAGAGCACATGTGGGGATCACAGTGAAGGGCATCCACCTGCAGTATCTAAGGAGCTGGGGGCTTGCTCAAGGGCCCGTGGACATGGCACTATTCTGCCTAGGTCGGGCTAGAGCAGCAACTTTCAGATCACAGGAACAGAGGCTTGGCCATGTTCATATGGGACTTTATACTCCACACAGATGGGGGACATTAAACCTCATTTTGACACTACAAACCCAATATTAACTATGTGTGCTAAGACTGGTCACCATACATCCCCATCAGCCTTCTACCAGTTTGTGTGTGGTCCTATCTGACTCTCAGAAGCTTGAGTGTTCCCTTCAACTACGGCTTCATCTGTGCTGTACGTGTGTGTGTGGCTTCCATGCAAATAGTGCATTTTGGAAAGAGGAGGAAAAAGTCACAGGGGCAACATGAATGATGCACAAACATACTGAAAAAGGGTCATGGTTGTAACAAGGCAGCAGAAACAGCGGCCTCTGTGCTGGGAAAAGTCCAAAGCCACATGTGCACACACACAAACACATACCGAGTCTGAGGTCGAGATTAAAACACAGTCAGTCAGGTGGGGGGTTGCAGTACAGGGTGGAAATTGTGTTGAGAACACACAGACAGTGTCGATCTCAGTCTCAGGCAACCACAAAGGTCAGTTCTGATACCGAATAGAACAATATATCCCAATGGTGATTGTCGATCAAAAAATTTTAAGTAAAAAGTACAATTTTAAGTAAAACTAAGAAACTCATAGAAGAACAGCTGTGAGTCTTCTATTCTTTTTCAAAGCAGACACAAATGTGTTAAATGGGGGAGAGAGTGGATCAGTGTGGTTTTATCTTGCAAAAAACAAGTTACACGTTGAAGGAGTTCAACCCTGGGACTGAGAGTTAACGAGGTCCACCTTCTGAGGAGGATACCAGGGAAAGCAGAAGCACATAGGGTTTGACACAAACACACACTGACCCACACACACACACAGCCCTGCGCCCTCAGGGCTGGTTTATACTCGACGCTCACACCCGTCCCCATGCACATCATGGCCGCCACGCATTTTCTGCATTGAATCCACGCGTCTTCTGTGCACCTATGCAAAGAATTAATGCTATGCATACACGAGATGCAGTACCACCAAAAATCTTGGGGATAGTAAGGTCACCTTTTGTCATGGGACTATGTGTTTATGTACAGCACAGTTGGTATTAAAGTTTTTTTTTTTTAAGAACGAGTGGCTGGAAGATATTCAAAACTGAATATTTTCAGAGGCAAGAGATAAAATACACTGAGCACTACTGTGCCTCTGTGTACAGCATCTACAAATTTTTATGGCAAAGTACAAAGTACAATAGAATTCTAACTTGAGATTCTTACTTGCCTACTTTCATATACAACATTTTTATTCCATACAGTTCCAGTATTTATAAATTTGGGTAATAAAATTCTCCAAGAGCTTGGGGTTTATGTTATAGGAAACAAAACATAGCAAGCATTACAATTTTAATGGCTGCTCCTTTTCAGAATGATCTAGTTAGCTTTTAGTTGGAACATTTACATTAGCTTACGGCCACTCTGCATGGGCCCTGCATGGGCCCTCCAAGCCAATCCTAATTGTTTTCATCCTTGCTGTTTAAATCACTCATAATTAAATGTTTGTGAGAAATTGCTTTATTTTGAACAAATTTTTGCTTTATTGCAATATTTATCACAAAAAGGCACAAAATACTAACTATTAAAAGATATCTAGCAATATCTAATTCAACATGAGGCAGTAAAGCAATATGTGGCAGAGCGAAGTACCAATATGAAGTGGAACAGTGGTTAAAATATAGAGAATGCTGCAGCAATATTAAAAAATTAGCAACTCGCTATGGAGGCGACTGTAAACATTTCGTGCCACAACCTCATACAATCACACTGCTCCCCGGTGGACATGAGCTTTAATCTGGATTGACGTAAATTACATGTGCAAGTACGGGAGCAGCAGCACCACTTGCGTAGCGACAACACGCGTAAGTGCAAGCATTGTGCACGTAGAGTATAAACCAGCCCTCACATTCTCACTACGCCAATGGACATCTGATCCTACCGCAGTGATTGCTCCAAAGGCTCAGCTAGGAGAAAACCCAGAAACATCCAGAGAGAGAAAGTGGGAAATAAGTATATAAAACAAGAGGAAAACACACAGAGAAATGGGATAGTAACGAAGCACACAGGCAGCAAAATCAGAAGGAGGATGCCATCAGTTTCGAGGCTGCTATGTCATTAAAACAGGGGTGGCCAATCGTATCCGCAAAGGGCTGGTGTGTATGCAGGTTTTTGGGATAACCTTTCAGTTAGCTGTTCAAACCCAGGTGTGAGGACTCTTCAGCCAATCAGTCCCTCTTATTAGTAATCTAATTAGGAATTACAGTGAAAACCCGCACACACAATGGCCATTTCTGGATAAGACTGGCCACCCCGGCATTAAAAGATCATTTATAAAATACTACTATATGGAAAACTGGGCCCGGTATTTTGGTTTGAGGCAGGTTGTCCCTGCTGGAGAAGCTGCTCTCTTACCTGAGGCCTCCTGCCCTGTCCTGCCAATGTTGGACAGCAGGTGGTCAATGTTGGGGATGGGCTGCAGGTCCTCCTTGTCCACTGGTGTCTGCAAAAGCAGAGCCAGACAAATTGCTATTCATTCATAACCATGTCACCTGATGTTGTCAAGTCTAGCTGGAGTGCTAATTATAAACTACTAACGTACTTCCACGTCCTGCATGCATATGGCTTTACAGACTGGAATCTCCCACAAATTTAGCCAAGGTGGGATGGTAAAAATAAGGAAATAGTAATTAGCAACAAAAGTTGAAGGCCTCATTTTGCAGATTTTGGTTTAATTAATTAATCTTTCTGAAATACTATTAGATGTATCGCAGTACGCCACGTACCATTAATTTAAGGATTTTCTGTGCACTGGGACGTCTGCCACACATACCTTATCATCCATGCCAAGTTCCTCTGTAAAAAACCAGGCATACTGGCAGGAAGAAAAGAGAGAAAGTCCATATGAGCGAAATGCAGCGGCAGGCATCAGGAGGTGAGTCTGGTGTTTGGGATATAGCACATCAGCCTCTATGTGTGAAATGGTGTACTCACATGCTGGATAAGGGTTTCCACAATCTTGTAGCGGTCCGGCATGTGGGTCACCATTTCCGTCATGTTGTCCTCCGACGTGCGCACCAAGGTCGGGCCAAACACCAGCGCCAGGTTACGCGGTTCCATCTGCACGGACAGGTTTTCCACATTTGGTGCTGTGTATCTCATTCGTTACTCATACATTTCCATTATGTTCCATATGTACGCAGATGTGTATTAACATTATATAATTACTCCTATTATTCTCTTTTATAACATTGTCTTATAACAATCTTTTGGGCTTCAGAGAGAAGTACAGAGAACAGAGTACTTTCTTTGGTTTTAAAATTGATGTAAAACACTGCAGTACATCATACCTAAAAGTGAATTAGGGCCAGTACCCACTAAAGGCAGACTCATACTTCTCCACACACAAACTATGCGGTCGCACATTTGCCCATGTAACGGACACAGAACTGTTCATACTTCTATAATTAAGTCATTTTCACATGCATATAATGTGTGGGAGTAACAGTAGTCAATTTTCATACCACCCCGGAACATTATGATATGAATAATAATGGTATGAAATCATCATCATCATCATCATCATCAACATCAACAACAACAACAACAACAACAACAACAACAACCAGAAGACGAACAAGAGCAATAATAATCCATCCATTTTCTGAATTTGCTTATCCCGGAGCCTATGGGCACAAGGCAGGGAACTACCCAGAATGGGGGGCCAGCCCATCGCAGGGCACATGCACACACCATTCAAACACACATGCACAGGCACACCTACGAGCAATTTAGCAACTCCAATTAGCCTCACCATATTTTTGGACTGTGGGGGGAAACCGGGGTACCCAGAAGAAACCCCATAGGGAGAACAATCATTATCTCCATTCTGAGTGTTTCATATTTTACCCAGAATTGTGCGGCCCTACTCAGGTGCTTTGCATGCAATACTATTCGCAGTCAGTGGATGCACAGCCACAATATCTTGGTGCTGCAACCATGCGACCGCAGATGGAGCACATTTACGCCATCACATTATATGCATGCATACATGTGAAGAAGTACGAATCGGCCTTAACAATGCACTTGTTGCTTGGACTTGTACTTGCTGTTAGTATATGTATCACCCAGGTACTCAACAAATACGAAACACCCTTTTCGGCATCACAAACCTTATTCTTCTCTGCATGATCTGCCACAGTCTTCAGATGTCCAACTAAAAATTTCAGGGTGTGGTAGTAATGATCCGGCAAGTCATGAATCTAAAAACAGCCGCGAAACATGATGAGAGGCAATCATAAGAATGAACTACAATTATCATGCTTTACCACTCACAAATACGTCCTTTCTTATTAACGCACCAGTTTCTTCATAGTTTTTAGCCTGTTGCTTGCATTCTCCATTCGGTTGGCATCAATGAAGTCACTGTACTTATCTGCAAAGGGAAAAATCACGATGTTAGCCACACAATCCTGGCTGGGAATTTCAAATGTCAGACTTACAGCCATATTTAGAAGGTTTCAACTTGCATGGTAAAATAGAAAAACAACCTAATTAATATTAGGACAGGTAAATGAAATCTCACCTCATACTGTAGAATCAAAATACCGAGTTCATATATGTCTGATTCAAAATATGCTAGTATGTACTCATTTTAAACCTGCTGTATTCAAAGTATGAAGGAGACTGAAATAAAATATAATATGTAGGGATGTTTTTTTCTCTCACTCTCTCTGCCCGCTTGGACCCAGTACCGGAACTCACCGTCAGTAAACAGAGGCTCTGGCAGCTTCCGGAAGAAGGATTTCAGCAAACTGCTGATCACATTTAAATCCTGCCATTTCTAGGGATACGAATCCAAGAGACACAGTTATCATGCAATACTGATATATATAACACTGCACATTTAAGGGTGGTTCATATTTCTGTGCAAGCAGACATGCACATATTCTTATGATGCTACTGAAGTAAATGCAGCTCTATGTGGTCTCACACTTGCAGCACCAAGATATTGTGTCCATGCATCCACCTGGTTCTCACACACTGCGCATGTCTCTGTTGTGTTTTATTGTCATCCTCCCTGATCCAATCTGTATGACCATCATTACTCACCCAGTAAAAAAATACTACTGCACGCAGAGCACCTGAATAGGGCTGCATGATACTAGGTAAAATATGAATCACAATTTTGTGATATTCACTCTCACTGCAGTAAACCATATTATTATACATATTATACTTTTACACTCAGGTATTTTTTACTTATATCTGAGTAGTTTTTTACTCAGTGACTTATTTTTACTTCAGTAAAATTGAATACTACAAACACTGAGCACTTTTTCCACCACTGTTCCTCCCATACATTCTGTGCATGTGCAAATGTGTGTATTTTATGTGGACATGATAACAGAAATATGAACAATTCTGTGTCTGTTACACATGCAGATCCACGACTGCACAGTCCACGTACTGAGTAGTATGTACCGGCCTTTAAGTGCCATAACAAGAAGCTTCATAAATGCAAGAACATCACTGGGTTTTGTGCTTAGTCTACTCACTTCTTCAGCCAGGTTGATGTCAGCCCCCTTGTTGAGCTGCTCCTGTAGACTGGACACCAAGGCATTGTTCCCAGGGACTCTGTAGATCCCTGTGTAATCCAGGCCCATCTCCTCCACCAGCCCACAGCAAGTCTCCACTATGAGAGGGACAAACTGGGATGATGGGAAGGAGACGCATGAGTGTCAATGGAGAGACCCGACCCTGAGACCCCTAAGGGGCGAACTGGAGCAACAAAGCCACGTAAAAGCAGAGTGAGGATGCAAATGGACATGAACAAGCAGAGGCCCAGGGCCCAGGGCGGAGCTGAAAGGAGCTGCCTGCTCACCTTGTTGATGGCCCCAGGCTGGCAGTCCTCTAGCCGTACCCCAAACGCCTTGGGCCCTGCCTTCTTGCCCTTCTTCATGAGGTTGATTCCCCATGGAGCTTTGGCAGGGTTGCTATCCTCTGCAGACGAGACCCCGTAGGGAGAAAGGGCCACGTTAAATGCAACATGCACCATTTTGGCAGTGGCGCATCCTGACGAGCTCGGCTGCAGATGGCTGATCCCCACACTGCGTCCGCACTGTGCTACATTTGCTCACCTTTGCTGTCTGCCTTGGGGGAGTGAGGGGGGCCCCCGGAATTATCCACCTTGGGCAGAAGGAAGGGAGGCTTCATGCGGGTCATCTTTGGGGACGAGTCTGGCTTACCGCCCGTAGGACTGGAGTCAGAAACAGAGACGTACTGCTCACTATTGAAAAAAGCAAGGAGACTCACCCAGAGGCTCGTGCAACACAACGCCTCCAGACACCAAACAACAAATAAATCATGTGCTATAAGCCGCAATTAATGGAGGTCAAAGCAAAAAATTCCTGCTGGTTCAGTTGCTTACAACGCAGAGGACATAGAATGTTTTTGGTCATCCTTTTATATCCTAAAATGGATATAGACACACTAGCAAAGTAGCTGATTGCTATCAGAGTTTGTTTTCCGGATTAACAAATTAAAAAACACAGAAGAGCGAAAGGGACAACATGCAGAGTTAAAATAGTATATAACTATAGCTAATGAATATGGCTGAAAGCTCGGCTAAGTGTCATTTATAAGTTTGTATCTGAAGCCCTTCATAATGCTGAGAAAGCAGTATCAGATGGCCTGCAGGCTATTACTCCCCTCGGATTAGAAGGTTTTATAAATATTTAACCTGAAATCCACAATAAGCGACCTTCATCTTTAATGGCATGGTAGCAATAGCAGCATGACAATACATTGTAAATGCTTGACTTCTGTTTAATATTTTTCATTAACTGATGAAGAAACTGAAGAGAAAATCATCGACAGGCCTGTTTCTGAAGGCCCACCTCTGCCGCCGATAGTCATTCAGCTTCTTACTGATTAGTGCTTGCCTACTGGAGCCAAACTCCTGAAAAATAATAAAAGCAGTATCGATAAGCATGGTGATAATATACCAAAGATATACATATAATTCATTTGTTGATTTATTAATTGATAAACAGCTAGTTATTACTTTTTGGGGTCTACATATGCACACAGCTATCTCAGGTTAGCACCTAAGTACCTAAGAGGAGGGCGCAGTGAGATGCTTTACATTTGAAACATGTATAGGCATGACACCCGTGTGGGCGGGGGGGGGGGGGGTCCTCGAACCTCGCTGTCGGTCCTGCTGTTCTCACATATGACCTTGATCCAGCTGAGCATGTCGTCTCGGTTCTCAGCCTGCAGGAGGTACTCGCAGAAGTCCTGCGTGGTGAGGCGCAGCACATGCTTGCGCTTGGTCTCGCTGTACGCGATGTCTACCAGGCAGCCACGGATGCTGATTCGCTGCTCATCCTCGCAGTGGGCCGGCCCTGCCCCTCCCCCCAGCGCAGCCCCATGCAGCACCGCCTCCCGCTTGTCCTTGTAGAGGTAGAGCGAGTAGGAACGCAGCACGGAGAAAACCCGCTTCCAGGGCCGCATGCCGCTGGCCAGCTTCTGGGGGTGGAGAGGGAAGGACTCTGGGTCATTCTTAAAGGATAACTTCTGTTCTCACATTAAATATGCTGCAGGTTTTCAAACCCTCTTCTGTGTGTTTGCACCTGGGTATGGAAGGAGCTGTAGGGATTAAGATGATATTCCCACCCCCAGATCTGACTCACCTTGCCCTTCTCCGTGAGGATTTGCTTATAGTGCAGCCAGCCCTCCTTGCGTACGCTGCTGAAGGTGATGGTGCCCATCTCAGAGGTGGAATGGCGCTTGCAGTGTGCCTCCACTGCATTGCCGAGGATGTCAAGGGACTGAAAGCGAGAAAGGAGAGCAGGTCACCAAAGTGGGTGTGGGTGGGCTGGTGCATCATGACAATAGGGCATAGGCATAGCAGCCACACATAGCAGAATGAGTGTATGTGACATTTCCATAACCTTGAAACCCTGAAACTAATATGTAATACTGAAAATCACTGAAGAATAATAAATAAGGTGGGCTATGAGCACGAAACAGGGGCTAAATGAGGAAGAACAATGGAAACTTCAGTTTAGAATAGTATAGCTGTTCAGTATAGCTGGATCGTTACAGTACACCATGAATAGTATCAGCCAATTAATCAGCAACTACATAAAATTGTTATGTATGTTATAAAAACTCACCCCATCTGCAAAAAAGCTCTTGACTCTTTTTGGCAGTCGCCTGTAAGAACAAGAGCAGAACATGAGGGATATTGCATGCAAACAATGAAGAACGGACCAACAGAACAATCGCATGTATGGAGATGCTTTTGAGTTAGATTGAATTACTGGGCAGATTTTCACTTCTTAACATCCTTCTGTGATCCTGATTGTGATAGACAACCCTGCTGATTTGGAGGGACTGAAGGTGTACAGGCTATGGGGAGGACTAGAATACACTGTGTCATTGGACCTGTCAGATTTAACCAGAACTTTCCACCCTTAGTCAAGCAGTCAAACTATTAAGCACCAGTTTCTTGTTTTTTTTGTAATCTGATCCCCTGGGTACCTGGGCTCTGCTGGCTCACTAGGCTCCTAATTCACATCAGTAATAAAAACCTACTTTGCTCATACCTTTCCCTCTAACCCAATAGCTCCCAGTGTCGCGGCCTGATCAAACGAGCTTGGCTGTCTAACTAAAGCGCTCACAAGCCCATCTGGGTCTCTGAGGCTAGAGCTATGCTCTCCCAAGCACAATCCGAAGTTTGCTGTGCTTGACTCCCAAATTAATTGGCATAAATGAAAACCTAAGGGGTAAGGCAACCAACGACAGGTAGCCTCAAGAGACACACAAGAAGACAAACATGATCAGCAGGGCCCCACACCCAGAGTGGCAGCACGGCTAACTGCATCACTCTGCCAAAGATCACAGATGGCTTCTTGGTTGCATCCTGGACACATATTTCTGGTTGTTGTGCGGGTCACAGGAAGAAGGTTGCAAGCCGTACTAGATACAGGTTTGCCTGTTTGTCTGTATTCATTGTGTGAACTGAAGCTGAAGCTACAACCATGAACCATACGATCATTAAAATGTGTAAACACCGCGCCTTGCTTTCGGAAGGTGTGAATTTCATTCTTAGTCTGAGACATTGTACAAGATCACCATATATTAAATTCTTTCTAGGGCAAAGGGAGAATTGGAAAAAGGAAAAAAAAGCCTGAAGACAATGGAGGAGAAGAACCAAAAACCCCACAGTAAGGAAAAAAAAAAAACACATCCGGGGATCCAAGGCCGACTGGCTGCCCAAACCTCCAGGGCATGCTAACACTATAGAATACAAATCTACCTATCCTAAAATGGACTTCCTGTAACGATCTTAGCTTCAGGCATAATAGTCAACCAATGCACCATCATAAAATGAGGACTTAAGGGTTACGCAATTTATTGTTAATTAGTGGAGACCCAGCCAGTGGACGACAAAAATATAAACAGGCAACCTATTGTCACCTGTAAAAAAATAGCAATAATTGAGGCGAAAATTAATAAGACACTCAAGGACACCCTCACTGAGCCCAGCTGTAGTGGCTGGGCATCACTGACAGTGACAGCCAGCAGTCTGCATTAAGTTCTGTAGACTGAATAAGTGCCCTTGTTAAGGAAAGAGTAAAATACTAAATCCTACTCCTTTAATATCAACCCTTCACCTGGGAAAAGGTTATTCGTAACTGGAGGTAAAGTTCAGCCCATGTGTGTCACGAGGCAGCTCTTGTGACATGTGGGGACTGACACAGGAGGTCAGTCTAACGGTATACATGCGCTACAGGTACTCACGAGAAGACGCGGCTGTCATCTCGGAAGACGTTCAGCCCTTCATCGAAGGATTTGGAGCGCTCTGTTGTGACAGCCGGCAGGTAAGAGGAGTGCACGCTGGACTTGGGGTCATCAGCTGGACAGGGAGATAGAGAGCAGACTCAGGTGAGAGTGCTACGTGCAAAGAAGGGTGAGAAAAACACAAACAGGGACAAGTCAAAGATGACCAGGGAGAGAGGGTGAGCAGAGAATGGAGCAGAACAGAACAGGAAGGAGCAGGACAAATGGTGTGATGGGTTTGGTTTGGGACTGGGATACCATGGAAACTTATATCATTTTGCTGACTGTTATAGTGCCAGAGAAGCCAGTAAGACATCTGGGTAGGCCAGGGCCTTTGTACCAGAGACTTGTACCAGGTACTTCCAAGTGGTGGGTAATCTTTCTGGGTGGTTATGCTGGGGAAAGGCAGGTGGGGGGGGGGGGGGTTGTCAATCAATGAAGTTCTGAGAGTATAGCCT
>JAODKN010000094.1:493294-512479 GCA_026774425.1 Petrocephalus zakoni | reverse complement strand
TAGTTAAGTTCTCCCCAAGCGAGCTTGATGGGCCGAATGGCCTCCTCTCGTTTGTATAGTTCTTATGTTCTTATGTAGACGTCCAAACCAGACGTCTTGGAAAAGAAAATCACTGAAGCTCTTGCTCTCCCCTTATTACACACACACACCTCCCCACTGTCCCAAGCTACTCTGTGTCATGCAGGGTCTTCTCCATCTCATCTGTGGAGATTGTAGCCAGCACCAGGACCTTCTGTGCTTTTAAGACCCAGCCTCATAGGACCTCTTCCTGGGTTTCTGAAATAGTATTGGGCAGGAGCCTCCAGCTGGAATACAGGATCTAAGATCTAAAGGTGGATGTACTGCAACAGGAAATATCTCCACCACAAGCCTGAGAGAAGGATTTGGAAACAATGGTACTGGAATATAGAGAGGAGGCAACGGCCAGCAGAGAGGCCATGGGTGTGACAGAGCTCAGGTGGGCAGGGAACATGGGTTCAAAACGCTGTTATTCTTCGATCTGCAGGGTTCCTCATTTCAGTCTCATCTAAAAAATTACTTAAATACATATTTTTAGTTTAACACTAATGAGCACTGCTGAATATGCAAATATAAATGAATCCTGAAAAAAATAATTATACGCGAGGCACAGGCTGCAGCTCTGCTGACTGACACCCACACTGGTGACCCTTGTCCAGGCTAAGCACTTGGATGGATGGATATTTTGGAGTGATGAAATGTGCACTTATGGATAGTTTGTGTTGTGCAGATGTTTATGATGATGCCGGCAAACAGCGAATGCTCCGCTGCTCTCTGCTTTCGGGTCATGCCCCTTCTAAATGGGACTCTGATCACATAGCAGAAGTATTTTCATACCTGTGCACAAGCCAGCTTGGTGGGCCGGCCCCTTCTCTCGCACATTCTTCACAAAAATGGTGTCCACTGGCTCCAAGCGGCTTTGAAAGTACCCTGTATGGGGACACACACATATGGTTAGTGTCAGCAAATGCCGCGGTTAGTCATGCCTCAAAGCAGAATGGGGAGGCCGCAAGCCCCGGAGGGCAGCAAGAGCATCTATATCGAGGGAAACTTCATCGACGAGCTTCGAGTGTTTAGCTGAGCTTCTTCCAGAATGATCCATAGTCAGCACAGTAATTACAGCCTGGTGCTTCCTGAGAATAGGGGGTACTGTGTACATTTAAGTGTTGGAGAAAGCATATTCAATTAGGCATTTAAATGTGGACCATGAAGATTTCAATAGTGTGCAAGGTAGAATACTGAGACAGAAAAGTATCAAAGCTCTTAAGGAGAGCTCAGGCAGGAGGCAATGGCAGGCTGACGTCACTAGGGGGCGCTGTGTGACAGCCGCTGACATGGCGATGGCGTTGGGGCTCCTGTGGCATGCTGCTTTTAGTTACAATGCACATGTTGGAGTTGAAACAGACGGGACTCACCCTTTCCGTTCCCGTTCTCCTCGTCCTGCAACACAAGAGTATCAGTGTTATTCCCACACCTACCATGCAGGCATGTGGCAAACAAAGCGACCCTCAAGCTGTCAGGCGTATCCTCCAGGTTGCCATATTAGGTCTCTTGGTCAACTAGCTTCTCCTACGATGATCTATGGTGCTCTTCATATAGAAGGGTGTCACAAAGAAATACTGCTTATTGGAGCTACTAGGTCTGTGGGTGTTCATCTTCATTTAGATGGAGAGCCTACATCCCTCCCAGAGCATATCTGTCCACCCCGACACATCCCGCACAAAGAATCTCCATAATTCATTCTAGAAAAAATATTTCAGTCAGTTAATGAAAAGGCTTGCAGCTGAAAATTATTATTCTACATTGGATTGGTCACAATCATGAGAATAACTTTATAAATCTTTAATGCAATTCAATAAAATTGTCTTTAAATTTATTGAACTATATTATTTATGTATTAAATATAACAAATTATAGTTGTAGTTTCGTGAGTGAAAATGAATGTATCCTGAGTGTAAATGAAATATACACATCATACAAAATATAATGTAAACTACTATACCTTCAGCTACAATTTAAATCTGGCAACAATTATAATTCCTGTGTCTGTCAGCAGAGGGAAATGGCAACATCAAACAGCAGCAGTGAGGAACCATGGAGTGTAAAATTTACTACAGTAACAGTGAAACAGCTGGGAGTTTCTGTTTACAGTCACCATCTGAGGCACCGGCCCAGGAAGTCAGGACCACAGTGCCGATGGTCCTGGTAGGGTGTCTTTAACGAGCCTGAGCAAATGAAAAGCAAGTGGACTGTGTAACAGTGGGCCAAGCAGGCCTCCACACAGACAGACAGAGGGCTAAGCCAAGCTGGGCTTTCATACTGAGAGAACAATGCCACTGTGTCATTATCACAGCTGACACTATGATCTGGTCCTACATATTCCACTTTTAACTTTGGGACATGACAGAACCGGCTTACTAGGTCTTGCTAGGTTCACTGTTAGAATAACCAAAGCAACTGAATAGCAGTGCAACAGGCTGCATAGATATAGTAGCTGTGACACTTATTGGAATGGAAACCACATCACAGCAGTGCAGAACAAACCCCCATATTAGACTGATAGCTTCAGCTAGTGTCTAGAGTGGAGCTTTCCAGATCCAGAACAGATTCAGCCCGTCAGCTGTGCTCTCGAGCCACGGGTGGACGACTTTGTATTGGCCCTGTCTGTCTGTGTTCGCTTAAGAGCACTCATTAGTATCAGAATCAGAACCTGAATTCTTTATTGTCATTGCATGATTGTATTGTACATAAAACGACAGCTGTAGCAGCAACTATGTACAACAATATAGAGGCAAATAAACAATAAACAATACATTAAAAAAAGTAAACAATAAATAACACAAGGCCAAGATTTATGTTCTAAATAAGCTAACAGTGTGTGGTGATTGTGTAAGCAAAGTTTGTAGAGTAAAATGAGTTCAAGGTAGCAGAATTAACAATCTTGGTGTCAGAGACTTGGTGCCACCGCTCTTGAGAAGCTGTTTTTCAGCCCTGTGGTTCGTGTCTGTGTGGCCCGGAAGAATTTGCCTGATGGTAGGGAGGCAAGCAGGTGATGTCCGCAGTGAGTGGGATCTTAGATGATGCCCTGGGCCCTCTTGTGGAGGCCGTTCAGATAAAGAGTTCAGAGCATCATCTGAGATGTCACTCACCCCAAGCATCACCTGTCGTACCTGGT
Organism: Petrocephalus zakoni; assembly: GCA_026774425.1. Taxonomy (NCBI): domain Eukaryota; kingdom Metazoa; phylum Chordata; class Actinopteri; order Osteoglossiformes; family Mormyridae; genus Petrocephalus; species Petrocephalus zakoni. Next base: position 509,286 of record JAODKN010000094.1, on the reverse strand, counting down.
CATGCTAGCAAAGGTGACCCAAACGTGTCCTAAAGGTGTCCCAAAACAAAAAAGTACAGCACAAAATTACAGCAAGGATATTGTGCAACTGACCTGATGAGTCTTGGGGTTTAAATTCACAGGCTGAATGGTTTACAGTCAACAGCAAATCAAAAGCTGGGGGCACCGAAACGAACACAGAGAAACAGCCAGAGAAGCACAACTGAATGGGCAGTCTGGGCAGAGAGGCCGACAGTCTGGACTGAAAGAGCTTTGAGCCTCGCTGACTGAGCTCATTCCTGATCGCATACACAATGGTGGAAAGCTTTACGGGGAAAGATGCTGGCAGTACCAGGATGCTGGCGGGGTGGAACAAATAAAGCAGCCTGGATGCTTGGGGGGGTAGTGAGGCCAGGATGTTTTTGTGGGAGCGAGGCAGCCAAGATTTTCTGGGGGTAGTGAGGTGGGCAGGATGCTCAGAGGGTAGCAAGGTGAGCGGGGGATGCTCAGGGGGTAAGCAAGGCAGGCGGGATGGTCAGGGGGTAAGCAAGGCGAGTGGGATGCTCAGGGGGTAAGCAAGGCGGGCGGGATGCTCGGGGGGAAGCAAGGTGGGTGGGATGCTTGAGGGGGGAAGCAAGGCGAGCGGGATGCTCAAGGGGGTAGCAAGGCGAGCGGGATGCTCAGGTGGGTAGCAAGGTGGGTGGGATGCTCAGGGGGGAAGCAAGGCGGGCGGGATGCTCGGGGGGTAGCAAGGAGGCTGGGAAACTCGTAGCAAGGCAGGCGGGATGCTCAAGGGTGCAGCAAGGCAAGCGGAATGCTTGGGGAATAGTGAGGCGGCAAGGATGCTCTGGGGGTAGCGAGGCAGGCGGGATGCTCTGTGGGTAGCGAGGCGGGTGGGATGCTCGGGGGGTAGCAAGGCAGTCGGGATGCTCGGGGGGTAGCAAGGCAGGCGGGATGCTCGGGGGGGAGCAAGGCGCACGGATGCTCAAGGGGGTAGCAAGGTCGAATGGGATGCTTGGGGAATAGTGAGGCGGCCAGGATGCTCTGGGGGTAGCGAGACAGGCGGGATGCTCGGGGGGTAGATAGCTGTGGGTGTGAGGATGACACTCTGAGCATTCTTCTGAGAAGGGGAGAGGTCCCTATCACCCATAGCTACTGGGTTCTCTACCAGTCACGTCAAAGCACTTAAGATAAACACCTACTACGACACCACCGTCAAATTCCCTCAACCTCTAAAGACACGAGGGGGATAGAGTTTAGTAAGAACTAAAATGCAACAATAGCCTATCCACCTATACCTGGAGTATGCAGCTCCCTCTCACTGATGGATGACGACAAGTCACAGATCAGTGATGCATGCTGGGAGCTCATCTGGGCAGCAGAAGAAAGCTCCTTAGGGGCACTGGCCCACACTTTATAATGTGGGCATCATGAAGCATGTGATGAATGAGGAGGTTCTGAGGACACAGGCTGTAGCCATTATCTCAAAGGCTGGTACAGCCCTGCCCCACCATCACTGCCTGACAGCAAGCCTCAATAGAGCCTATTGACCACTGCTCTGCCACTCACAGGAGGGAGGAAGGAGAACAGAATGAGGCGACTGGTTCAGCGAGCCAAGCCCTTACCCAGCCACCTCTGAAGATCTTGATGTCTCCCACCCAGAACAGATAATTAACAGTCAAAGAAATTTAGCTTTTCTTGTCCTGTGGTCTGATTTTTGGATTTTTCAATTTTGAAATGTAGCAGGCTTACTTTGAAAAGGAACACTAACTCACTCATAAAACGCTGCTCAGTGCTGGCTCATTTCTTTTAAAAACCATGGTGGCCCCGCTATGCTCATCTCTGGCTTATTCATATTCATTTGTTCACTTCCTCAGTCAATCTTGCTAATATCAGACAGCTTTAAAGCCAGAGGCAATAGCTTCTTTTATCATGCTCTTGGATACCCTGCTTTCCATTTCACACAGCTCACCCACCTTGAGGTGCAGGGCGGATTCTGGAGGATACACGATGAAGTGACGCAGAGTGAAGCCAAATCCCTCTGAGTTCTTGCGCAGCACCACCGTACGTGGGCCCTGACTCGCCACACCATCACCCAACTCTGGCTGCGTCTTCTCACTGGAGGTCGAAATCCCATCTCTCTGCCCTTGTGCCTAAAACACAGTGAAATGCATGTGAGTGGAACTTCTGTAGTGAAGATTATTGAATAATTCCATTTTAACTATTATCAACATTCCCAACAGCTGCCATAGTGGCTTGTAGGCAGGACAATCTGTCTTATGACACATCCTAACAAGATGACTGCTGCCTATACTCTTAGTCAAATGATGCACTGCAGGGGGAATTCTAGGTTTTGACCCTTAGTAGTGCTCAGCCCCCAGTAATTGCCACTTTCAATTGAAAGCAATATGGGACACCACAATAAAATCTGCACAAAATGTGTATGACAGTATTGGACAAATCACTGAATGGATCTGAATAATTTTTCAAGGGGGGCCAAGACAAAATTAGTCTGGCTGCAGAACCCTCTAAATAGGACGTAGAATGGCATCTCATACCCTTTAAGTTGATAAGTTGAGTGAGCCCAGGGATAGAGGTAACCTACATATAACTTGCTCACTATCCCAAATGGTGAAAGCAAGCCAGTAATGTTCTATTAGCGTACTATTAGTGATGTTCCATTAGTGCACAATATTTGTCATATTTGGTGGGTATGGCCATACAGTGGCTGGAAAAGAGCTGCCCAGCTGGCCAAAGCACTAGGGAGTCCCGTGGTTTTTGTCATTAACCCCACAGAAACAATGATGAGGAAGGACTCCCCTAAAAAACAGTGACCTCAACCACTTCAACGAAACCTCAGCAGGACCCTGGTATTCATGAGTCACTTCCCCTCCATCTGAAGAATGTCCAGGAGACACTATTTTTAAGCACCGAACAATCGGAATCATGGACTACCATACGGCACGCACAACAATAAGCGAATAAAAATAAACATGGAACCAGGTATGGAACAACAGGAAGACAAGGCACAAGGAGCAGCACGCCATCCACCGAGACTTTAGACAGACTGGAGGGCAGAGGGAAGGAACACCTGGAAAACTATGGAATGTCAATATCGAGGCCATCCAAATCTTCAAGAACTTCCTAAGTGAGGTAATCGAGGTATTACTTTAAACAGATACTTTCTCCTTTGCAATTTCTTACTGCTGGAATACATCAATATTAGACTGCTTTCTGAACCACCATGACTCACTGGACCAGAAGCAAGGATCTCAGCTGGCTTAATAAGACTTGTAGATGGACAGAGGAGAAGCTTACTTTTTGCACTCTAAATTGCTTCTCCCATGACACTGATCCACAGAGAATGATGGAAAAGTCAGAAGCTAATTAGTTCATTGGTTGAAGGTTGAGCTATGATCATTAGCTGCTATAGCAGTGCATAGAGACAAAGTAATGGAATCTGTTTTTAGTTCTTGAACATTAGAGTAAGAGAAGTAATACACATTTATTGAAGAAAGCGTATTGGCCATTTTCTGAAATGATTCAGGTATAAACGATCACAGGAAAGGAGTACTTGCAATTCTCACCACAATTCAAGGACTGAAGTTAGCCATCCCCATCAGACAAATACAGAGGACTGGAATTAGCCATCCCCAACAGATAAAAACAGAGGACCGGAGTTGGCCATCCCTGTCAGACAAATGCAGTGGACTGGAGCTGGCCATCCTCATCAGTCAAACGCAGAGGACTGGAGTTGGCTATCCCCATCAGGCAAATACAGAGGACCGGAGTTTGGCCATCCATGTCAGTCAAATGCAGAGGACCGGAGCTGGCCATCCCCATCAGGCAAACGCAGAGAACTGGAGTTGATCATCCCCATATGACAAACGCCGAGCCACCAAACACAAAAGTGAAAGTGCAGGGTTGTCAGACTGTCAGATCAGTCATCAATCAGCTCATTCATGGCCTGACACACTAGACCTCCTCATTACTAACACAAGAACATCTGACTAAAAAAATATGAGTAGGAGGATAAGAAAAGTGGTTGTGATCCATTATGTAGCTAACAGGAGGAAACTAATTCTAGGGATGCGGTATTATGAAATTATGGTTAGATGTCTTTGATGTAAAGAGCATAATTCAGCATGATACACTGGGAAGGAGACTTCAAAGAAACAATTTGTTTCCAAAGGCAGCATTAGAATTTAAGCACATCTTGGTCCTTTGTGGTAGGAGAATTTATGTGCGACCATTTAAACCCAGCCTATATCTCCAGCAAGGTCTCACACAGGTCAAAAAGCAGAGCTGTTGCAGCCCTACCTGCTGTGCCTCCCCCCCACCCTTAATGTTTCTGGTTCCCTCCCATGGAGTTCCTGTCCCATCCTGCCTCAAAGCCCATCATTCGCTGACCTCGCAAGCTTCGGCAAACAACAACAGGAAGTGGCAGACTAGAGGCAGGAAATGTGGCATGGGGGGGGAGTGGTGGCTTTGCCAATTCAGGGAATACCGCACCTCTATAAATAGCTGGGTTTGAAGGGAGGGGGCTGCCACACTGCTAATCTCACCCCTCCTCCCTATTCCCACAATGCCGTGACTCTCTGCTTTTGTCCACCCTCTCGCTGCCAGTCACTCATGCTGTGGTCACTGTACCTTCCCATTTCCCCTCCACTCTTATCTTCCGCTGTGACAAAGCCTGCCGGCAGCTCCCTGACAGACAAACATATTGATGGCCTGCCACTGGGAAGCCATCCTCTCTCCATTCTCAAACACCAAGTGACAACAGAGCTGCACCATCCCACAGCAGGGTAGCGAACCCCACACCTACGGCCCATAAATAACAGCACAAGCAGGGAGCGGCAGGCGGGAACGCACCGGATTGTGAGCCACGTTCGGGGGAAGGCAAACGGATTCTTGCGACAGAGCCTGTTAGCCATGGACGTGTCGGGACGTGCGCTGCGAAGGACTGCCGTAGGAGGAGAACGGGTGTGCAGGAGCCACAGGGGGTGTAAAGAGGAGGAGGGGTAGGAGCCGCAGCCTGGGACAAGCTCCAACAAGACGGTTTCGACCACAAGGCCCCTCCCGGCGCAGAGACTCAGAACCCTGTCATTACTCCCTCTACGGAGGGGCCAGGCCCGGCTGTCCCTCAGGAGAGCCTTTCCTCTTCAGGGTTCACGGATCCCTTCTGCTCCTCACTCTCAGCTTTTCAGCTCTTTGGTTCATCTATTGGTAATTTCACTCAGTACGATGGAGTACCTTCTCATAAGCAAGCCCCAGAGCAAAACACTAAAAAGGAAGCTGGATACTCTAATTGTCTGTTCTGAAAAGCACGTTGGAATATCCAAATAACCTCGGCGAAGAAGGCAATCATGGAGGCCCGCTGTGAAATGATGTTTATAAAGCCGATGTTCTTCATTCTCGTCATTGTCCCTCCAGGCATCCAGTTGCATCTGTTTACAGCCTTTCTGTACTTATGCAGGTATAACACGTGCCATCCAGTATCTGTACTTGGCGTGACATCCTGCTCATTCACCAGTACCATACCAGAGTGCAAACATAATGCAATGTGGAATGTAAACAGGGTACTGTTATAAATAAAGCTATCAGAATTTAGAGTGAAGGGCACTGGGACTTTGGTCCATGACATTGATAGAGCAAACAAATACCCATCCATCTTTCCATCTTCCTACCATTTAACCTGGTCAGTATTGGGGGGGCTCAGCTGGGTCACACTCACCATGGGTTGTACATTCTATACAGGGAGATCTAAATGCATACCAGAGATATTTAGGAAATTATTAAATACCAAATTGAGACTTACACTGTATAGACAGTGCATATACACTATATTCAGTTTATACATACAGTATTACTCAGTGAAAGAAAACGGTATTTAAATGTTCTTTGTCAGTCTAACATGGTCTCAACGTGTGTCAGCTTAATCATTCATATACTGTGTGTATAAAATAGTCTCTGAGCCGAATAAATATAGCTGACAGATGCATCGTTTTAGGCCCAGCTTTTAAATGACAATAAATCGTTCAGCCACTTGACAAAACTACAAATGTTAAAGACAATTTCATAAAAATGTGTGATTCAGAAGTATCACAGGTCCTGACAAAACAAACCTGCTGGACAGAGATACAGCAATACTGATGGCTGCACAGCCGCATGGCCTGGGAGGATGGGGAGGATCATCACCACCAGCAGCTTACATCTGTTCTCAGGCAGTCCCAATGGGCGCAGAGAGGAACAGAAATGTCAGAAATGCCAGCAATGCTCCTGTGCAGCATGCACGGCTTTCCCTGCATGTGACACATCTGCCAGCAAATGAATAGTTAAGCAGTGAGCCAGCACTGTGCCCCGGCCAGTCCTCCTCAGAAGGCAGGTACCTGCGGAGCAGGCTCCACCACGCCTCATGCCACCACTCTCAGTTGACTTCCATTGGTGGTGAACATAGATCTGTTGAACAGGATTTTCTGCATCGAGATTGCACAAAAAAAAAAACACACACCCCAAAAAACTGCCAAGTGTTGGCCGGGGGTGAAGAAAAAATGGCATGAGCTGTACGTGCAATGACAGGAACTGGTTGGTCTAAGCTACTTACTTTTCCTGGTAGAATCCCGTAAACACACACATACTTGTATACACAAACATGCGCACAGTCCAGCACATGGTCCAAGTGGAGATCAGGCAGAAATCAATGAACTGAATCACATCCATCCATCCATCCATCCATCCATACATTTTCTAGGACGGTTTGTCCTACTCAGGGTTACAGTGAGGTCCAGAGCCTATCCCAGAAGCTATGGGTGTAAGGTAGGGAAAAATAATATATATATATATATATATATATATATATATGCATTATTATATATTATTATATATGCATTATTATATATTGCATAGTATATATATTATGCAATTCTTTATAGCAGGATGGTCCTACATGTGTGAACTGAGCATGATTATCTGGGGAACGCGAGACATGGCAACAGGATTGTATATTGTGGGCTTCCTTACAGTGCAGCTATGTGAGTCTCCCTGGAAGTTATTTCACGAGGCATTGGGAGCTACTGCTCACTAGTTTGAGGAATGCGCCTCCCCCCAAAACAGTAAACGCTCACTACCAAACCCAACTCACAGTTTTGCCGAGTGCCTCCGCCCCCCCGTCATCTAAATCAGGGGTCTCAAACTCTAGTCCTGGAGGCCGGAGTCCTGTGTAGCTTAATTCTTTCCCTGTTCCATCACAAATGATTGCACTCAAGTTCTGTGTGGTAATTAGAACAGTGAGTTGAATCAGGTGTGTTTGATGAGGGTAAACCCAAAAATGTGCAGGACTCTGGCCCTCCAGGACTGAAGTTTGAGACCCCTGATCTAAATCCATGCTTAATTCTGACAGAAACAATAGTCACCTCCATAAAGACTTTAGGCAGTGAGTGTGATCCACACTGTCTCCTGCAGAAGTACCGTTTGTCCGAAATAAAGCAGTACTTTAGTTCCAGTAATACCAGTACATTCACTTTTCGGGAAAATATAAAAAACTGAGCGTCAAACTGGCATGTTCTTGCTGTAAAATGCTGCTGATTCCTGAAGCCCCAAGGCCACCCCTCCCCACCTCACGGAGACCCCCTCCACGAGCACCAGTACAAAGACACAAACTGTGGTCCACTTTGGCCCTGCATTGGCTACATTTATATAGACAAAGCTCCAATCCCCCAGTATACTGATGCAAGTATATGAAATCCATATACTTGGATTTCCATATAAATATACAAATTAAGGTAATTTATACCAGCTGTATTTTGAAAATTAGAGTCAACACAAGACACAACACAATTACAGACAACACCTAGATTCTCCTCGTTAGCAGGAAAGGAGTTTGGTGATAAACACGACATGCTTAACACTGCGGTCTCCGATAAAACAGTAAAAAAGTAACAACAGATGAAGCAACTGGTCCAGCTGGTTAAGTCGCTCCGGCCAAGTGTCTCTATAGCAACGGGGTGCATAGAAGCCACTAAATGAAGTGGCTCAATACCTAGTTTCACTTCTCAGTGGAGCCACTCTGGAGCGGTGTGCTTACCGCTGCCTGGCCACCATCCATCCACTGCCTCTTCTGAGGGACTTTTTTCTGGAGCTGCCAGGGTGGCGAGCCGGGGGGGCAGGTGGGTGCCGTGCCCCGTAGCACTGCCAGCCAGATGCAGCATGGCTCTGGAGCGCTGCAGTCCACTCCGACAGGGCTCTCAAAGTGCCAGTCGGACCTGATGGAGCCCGGGACAGGTGAGACCGACTGCCCCACGGCCTGCATTCCCAAGTGGGCGTCCACCTCCTCCCTGACCCCCAAACAGTCCACGCTCAAAGCCCGTCACTGGCCCCTGTCGGCCCTATCTTTGCGGCTCATGGTGCGCACTGAGACAAGCAGTCTTGCTAATGGAAAGAGACAGTCTGTATCACAGTGCCTTTCCCTTTGGAGTTCCCTTCAGACCTCTGGTGCCTAACAGTGAGGCTTCCCGGCTCGTGTCCCCTTTTCTTTCACACAGTTACGGTGGCTGATTTAATCTCTACATGGTCCACTTTGCCATCTTGGAGCCTTCGACCCCTGAGGGTCTCCTCAGAGCAGCGGCCAGCGGTGGCAACTCCATCGCACCAGCATCCTTGTCCGCAGCTCCGACACCCTCCAAACGGGGTCCAAAGCTTGTCCCGCTGCAGTCCTTTCCTCCCAATGGAGGTTTGTGCCTACAGTTTCCCTGAATGCTACCTGCCCGCCATCCCACCCTTTGCTGTCACTCTGCCATCATCTAGAGACTTGAGCTTCCCCTACTGCACTCCCTTCTCTCTCTGCTCTTCTGCGCCTCCAGGCTGCTCTCGTCTTACCAGCTAATTTCTCCTTATCGCTCTCTCTTTCTCTCTTCTGCTCCCTTTCAGACGGAATTCTCCGTCAACCACTCCTCTGTACTGTTACCATCCACAGCCAACTTGTCGTTTTCTGAGTGGCAGAAAAGTGCCCCGCAGACTGCAGGAAGACAAACACAAACGGAGAAATGGGGAGCAGACAGAGAGCAGAGCAGCCGCAGCTCTGACACCTGTGTGCCGGCAGAGCGAGACTGAGAATGAGACCGAGAGAGAGAGCTGCTGTGAGGCGGAAGGGGAGATGGACGGACACTTCGTGCCGCCCAAATAACCAACCACCCCTCGGGGGAAAGAAGAAAAAGAGAGTCAGATTTCAAAAAGCAGGGAGGGAAAAGAGAGGAAACACAAATGCCCCCGTTCCCTTAGTTCACTCTCTTTCTATTTCCCTCCCTCTCCCTACCTCACTCTCTCTCTCCCACTCTCTCTCTCTCTCTTTCTCTTCGCAATGGTGTGTTTGCCCCTCCTCAAGCGACACACATGCATGACTGTGGCCCCTGGACTTCTGCCCGAATGGGGTAAATTCACCAAGGGGGTGGGGGATCATGGGTGGTGGGTATATGGGGAAGGGGGGTAAAAGAGAAAAGTCAGAGTGCTGGTATAAAGCAAATAAAAATAAAGGAAAACAAAGAAATAAAAACAGATAGCTGCCGTCTCAGTCCTCCTGTAACATGGAGCATAGGCTGATGAAACAATCCGCAAACGTGTGCATGAAGCGAAGCACTTGACATAAGTGCTGAAGTTAAATAATCTACAATGTGGCTTCAGCAGATCTACGGAGCGTAGCCTCAGAACAGAGGTCCCCCAGGGCAAACTGTGGGCAACCCTCTTTCCCAGAGATCTCGCAGGAGCACCTATGCTAGGCAGTGCCCAGGCAGGGGTACACCCTGAAAGAGATGCCAGCCCATTACAGTCTTAAGAATATCCACAAATATTCACTCAAGTGCACATTTAAACATGTGGTACACATTTAAAAAGGAATAAAAAATATTTTTAGACGCCTGCACACACTCATGCCACGATTCGTAACCCCACCCATGGGCAGCCACACAGAAAGAGGGGGTGTCAAACTCTACTGTCCCTTTCACCAGATGTGTGACACAGGAGGCAAGGCTAAGCAAACATGCCCCGTGTCTCTGTACCCTCCCTATTTTAATATCACGCGCTCGGGGGGCAAGGAAACGAATCAGCATGCCACCATGGGTACTCACAAGGCCCGAAGCAGGTCTTCAGCGGGGCACACATTTGGCATTCCTCACCGTGTGACAAGGAGGGGGGGTAGGGGCAGGGAATTCTTTTGCTCTGAGATGCAAACTCGCGGGCAGCCGTTATCGATGAAGTTTGACTGGATTCCACCTGCTTCGCTGTTGGCCGCGAGCAAGCAGAAACATGCCCGGGGATGCAAGTGCGGTTGGTCGGTCCCTCCAGGTTTGTCAACACACATGGGCACACGTGCATGCAGGCTTATGCACGTACACACAGCACACGCCAGCACAGTGACTGTATCCATGCGAGAGACAGATGTCGGTGTTATTGTGAAAGGAGAGCCCTGAAAAGCTCACAAACATGGCTGCGGAGACGCATGTTCTATATAAAAATGCGCGGTGTGTAATTATACGCACAGAAAATTGAAAAGCTAAGTATTTTGCGAAGGCCTGTGGTCAGAGCCGGCCCAAGACATAAGCGAACTAAGCGGCCGCTTGGGGCCCCCACGTCACCAGGGGGCCCCCATGAGTGCTTGAAATGTCAAGATATCTTGATTTAGGTGGTGGGGGCGGGGGGCAAATCAAATTCTGCTTAGGGCCCCATAAAGGCTCGGGCCAGCCCTGCCTGTGGTAAATCTGGGACACGGATCTTGGCCTGGCGAGGTCACAAGAAACAGGGGCTTGGAGTATCTGAATCAGCTTTAAAGAGACACAGGAGAAGGTGGGCCCTCCATCCATGCGTGATGGCCAGGACCATCTCAGAGGCACCAGGTGGCAGCTGGACCTGAACCTCCTGAGCTAAATGAAGCCAGTTTAATGGTCCAGACAGAGTTGACTGCGTTGCTCTAGGCATGCTACCTGTTTTGGTAAAATGCAGCAGACACACAGACCCACATCCATGTCAATAAATAAGTCAAATAAAATTTTTCTTGAGATAAAGGTATTGGCAGAGAAACTAAATTATGACTCAGGTGTGCAAATTCATCATTAATATATCACGTATTTTGTCAAAAATGTACTTTAGCTCCTGCTAAACAACATACACAATGCACATAGGCAGGAGCTCTGAGGGGCCCATGGCCAGGCGAGCCCCTATTCCCGCTATCTCATTTAGACCGCTTTCATTAGCGGCGCCGAGTGGCGTGTGCCACGCATGTGCTCAGACACATCACTCTTTGTTTTGATTGCAAATGCCTCTGCACACCAGAGGGAACAAAACTAAACAGAACTGGGAATGCAAACATGAAGAGATAAGACCAGGAACAGTGTGTGCGAGTGGGAATGCAGAGACAAAGAGTCTGGACTGGGAATGAAGAGACACGGATGAAGTTTGGCAGGGAATGAGAGACAAGGAGGATGTTGGGCTGGGAATGCAGAGACGTGGAGGAAGCTAGGCAGGGAATACAGAGACGAGGAAGAAGCTAGGCGGGGAATACAGAGACGAGGAGGAAGCTGGGCAGGGAATACAGAGACGAGGAGGAAGCTAGGCAGGGAATACAGAGACGAGGAGGAAGCTAGGCAGGGAATACAGAGACGTGGAGGAAGCTAGGGAGGGAATACAGAGACGTGGAAGAAGTTGGACGGGGAATACAAAGACGAGGAGGAAGTTCGGCTGGGAATGTAGAGAATTGGAGGAACCTGATTGGGGAAGACAGAGACGAGGAAGAAGTTGGGTGGGGAATGCAGAGATGAAAAGGAGGCTGAGCTGGGAATGCAGAGAAATTAGCGTAACATATTACAATGTTTCTTTTACTGCACTGGCTAAGCATAACTTATAAATAAAACAAAATTGTATCTAAAAATACATTTGAAAGTTGTTGAAAATTTTCACAATATTTCAATCTTCAACAATATTTTGGATTTCATGCGATAAAACCAATTTTGCACATAATTCACATCCGGGGCCATGTTTCTCAATCGGATCCCTATAAAATCACAAGATGCTTGACAAAACTTGCGAACATGTAAGCAGACGCATCACGTTCTCACATAGCGTAGTAGTAAATTATCTTTCTTGATAAAGACAAGATTTGGTAACAGGCGCCATGTTGACATGCTTATCTTTTTACAAAGCAGCTCACCACAAAGAATAGGTATCTCATTAGGGTGCCAACTTCATTTTGCACTTTGTGTTAGTTTTACATTTAATATTGCCTATACAAGAATGAGCTGCTGTTTATATAAAACAGAGAAGGCAGATCACTTTGAGGTTGTCCAAGCTGAGAATGCTGACACAGAATGTTTAGACAGGTAGCTCATGTGATGTTACACTATTTTCTAACTCAATATTGCCTGTACAGGTACTATACATACTGCGTACACTGTTAATCTGAGGTAACTTATAGGTGCTTTGTCTATTCTATCAAAGTTAAAAAGCATTTTTAAGTTTTTCCTCTCCTTGATTTCATACAGTTGAGACAAACTAGGCATAGTTAGCTATACTGAGCCCACTTTGGAAATCATTACTGTAACAAGTGATTTAATAAAATAAAGTTATTAATCATTAATTATTCAGAATGAGGAATTTGATAACATATGATAAGCATATAATAAGATGATAAGTGCTTTTTCATGGTCACCATGGCTGTGCCCATTATCTGCAAAGTTAGCTAATGGCAGCTCAGTACCGCAACACAAACTTTTCATTATCGTGTAATTTTTGTAGTGCAGTAATTAATTTTACAACTAGAATCTATGCTGTCGGGATTGTATGCCCCAGTCAGCAGCCATCTAATCTGTACTCGCCCCTTTACCTCAACAGCCCATATCAATAAGAACTAAAGGGCCGGGTCAAACAAAATACCACACTGCATTGTTAAGGTCAGTCAGTTTTATTACATCACCATTCTTTTCTGTCATAAACTAATCAGATCCAAATATACCTAAAAGTTTAAGGTGATGTCAGTCGCTTTATGCAAAACACACTGTACTTTATCTCAATTTCATGAGAATGAACAAAATATTATGTTTCATTAGCATAGCAGAGGACAATGGTGACAAGAGACACAGGTTCCCCATGAAGACAGCGGCAGTGCTGGGTCAGCAGTCAGCAGGCACCGCGGAGGGAGGAGCAGACACAGGAAACAGCGCACTGGCTGCTCGCTCTGCCATAAGACAGCGGCAAACCGAATGCAGTGAGAGGGAGGCAGGGAGACTGGGCCAAATGGCTGGAACTAACTGCTGAAGATGTGTGGCACCTTTCAAGAACATATACAGACAAATACACACAGTAATTTCTGGAAGAGACCCGCCTCACCAAACAAGGAGGAATGGCGAAACAGAAGTCAGTATGAGACACACAATTCCACGTACAGGGGGTAGCTAATGAACACAACCATCTGAGCTGTGTTTATACAACAGAGTGTTGTGTCACTAAAACATGGGGAGCAGCTGGTGTCCGGGCAGCAGCCTTTTGTGTGAAAGCTAGATATGTGAGCAAGAAGAGGTCACGCACACACACACACACACACACACACACTAGTTTGTATTTCTGTTAGTGAGGACCATCGATTCACTTATATGGGAAAAACCCTAATTCCAATCACGACACCCCCCCCTGCCCAGCCCTAATGTTAACAATAAGTATACTAACAAAATACAACACTTTTGGTAAGCATTTCTGTATTTTTCTGTAATGTTAGCTAACCCCAAACAACAACAATCTGAAAAAGGGTCAAAAACTTTTCTTCCACAAAAGCAGATCAAGTTGTCATTATCTTATGACCTTGGACCCTCGAGGTTGCTTTTCTCCCTACTTGGGAGTTTTTGGTTCCTCTGCTCTATTCTTTCATTTTTTTGCCTTTCCTCTGTTTTTGTATTATTCTCTCTTAACATGTATCAAAGCACACCCATGTAGAGCACCTTGGGGTGATGCAGTTGTGAAAGGCACTATATAAATATAAACCGAATTGAACTGTGAGGACATCCAAAATCCCAAAAGGCCTGTCAATGCTCATTCTCATACGCTGCTCCTTTAAAGTAACCCGGGGCCATCTGGGGGAGCTATGCATATTCACATGCCACGTACAACACAAGCAGCTGCCTGAAACAAACAAAGCCACATAATTATAAGACCTCGAGAAGCAGCATGAATAAAAGTTCCAGTGTCCAGTGGGGCAGTAGAAAGTTTACTCTGAAACATAAGCTGCATGTGACAGGTTCTTGAAAAAACAGACCATCTATATGCTGTAAACAAGACTGCTGGGACATTAATTCACTGGCAATACCAAAATAAAATGCATTTCATTTACAGCCTCTATTGGTTTACTCTTAAAACACAAATCTAAGCATACTGAAAAAATACAATCAGCCAAACCACCCTGAGCCACGCTCGATCTCAAAAGAGAAATCAAGAGACAGCAGTGATTACCATCACCAAACAATGAACAGCGGAAAGCAGTCTGAGAAAACGTTATCAGTAATCATCACAACATGAACCCACAGTCTGCATACACACATGCTCCCTCTGGGTCAGTCTCCAACACATGGCCCACCCACTAATGCCCCTAGAGGGCAGCATTGCTATGTACCTCTGAGCCAGGTAGCATTTTCAGTGAACTGCCAGGTGAATCAGGCCCTTAAAGACAAGGCACCATAAAACAACTCATTGCTCCAGCTGGCACTTTCACCTGAAGCAGAAAGACAGTGATTCCCTGTTTGAGGTGTGAGTCTCGGAGTGAAAACAGGTACTAGAACTGGCTGAGGAGGCAGGCAAATGATAAAAAAAGTCACAGAATGCTCACATGAATAGTTTAAACTTCTCTGGTGCCTGTGCAGGTCTTCACTAAGAGCCTTGTACTATTATTCTGAGAAGGTTCTGAGGGGAAATGGAGTTGTGTGGGCCTAGAGCTGTGCAGTCCCAGAGCTAGGCAGTCCCACAGCTGTGCGGTCCCAGAGCTGCACAAGGCCAGAGCTGCATGGTCCCAGAGCTGCACGGTCCCAGAGCTGCACAAGTCTGTTTGATTCGGCATCAGCACACTGAAGGGTGACTGGGAGAGCAATGATCCCCTTCAGTGGCCGCTTCCACTAGTGACAGAAATGACTGCAACTGAGCCCCACTGGGCAAGGTGGGATGAGTGGAGAGTATGATAATATGGGGGTGGGGGGTGGGGGGGTCGTGAAGAAACGAGGAAGCTTCCAGGCTTGTTAAGGGCCGGGGAAGGCAAGACGATGTGAGAGTCAGCCTGGCATCCCATACTCCCAGCACGGCACTGAGTGGGAGCCCTGGCAGCGTAACATGGTCAGACAGCCTGACACGCACAGCTGGGAGGCGGGAGGCAGGAGAGAGCGAGCAGGGCTCATGAAAAATGCAGCTTAAGCAGCCTTATCTTTGGAGGGAGATAAAGCGAACGGTGAGTGAGACAGGAACAATAACATAAAGGGGTCAGACAGATGGAGAGCAGAAACAGCATGCAGGGAACACCTGAAAGCTACCCCCCCCTCCCCACAGAGGAATACAGCCCTGTGCGCAGTCATTGGGAGACCCCTACCAGGCAGAGCAGGGAACATCATCACACTGTTTATCATTTCCATGATGACAAAGCCAGATACAGCATAAGGACCCTCAAAGGCCTGGGCAGGACACATACATCCAGTGGCAGAAGCATTACAAGGCAGATCACATGTTACAAGAATGCTATTGTGTTGCACTTACTGGCCCTTATATAGTCTTATATAGTTTTCTACTTTGTTAATAGTCAGATGAGTAGCTGTGTGGCTCCTGCTCCAGGACTGCTTCCCCCTATACCTGAGCAGGCATGTTTGCGATATGCCGCTCGCCTGGCTTGTACATCACTTTGGACAAAAGTTTCTACTAAATATGTAAATATACAGTGGAGGAAATAAGTATTTGACCCCTCGCTGATTTTGTAAGTTTGTCCATTGACAAAGAAATGAAAAGTC
>JAODKN010000094.1:457376-487838 GCA_026774425.1 Petrocephalus zakoni | reverse complement strand
ACCATCATTTTTGTCCAGGCCAGTTTCATTAGTTTGTTTTTTAAAATGATTCTGTTGAACCACAATTCAAAAGCAATATCTGATTTTCATTAGTTAATTTTAAGTCAATTTTTATTTATTATTACTTTTGTCTGTTTCAAGTTATTTCATTGACCATTGTGGGTTTCTCTTTCTTTAACAGAAGGGTACCAACAATTTTGTCCACGTCTGTATGTTCTAAGTCAGTGTTCAATAGACGTTAAGTTGAGAAATGTTGTGTATCCTATATTATTAGTGTGATATTTTAGCATACAAATACGGGGGAAAACAGCAGCAAATATCGGCCATCGGCTGACCCTGACTTCTAAATATCAGCATCGGCTATAGAAAAACCCGTATCGGTCGACCTCTACTCCTGTCTGTGGACTTTAACGCAAACAGCAAGCCACACCCCTGACTCCTGTCTGTGTATTTTAATGCAAACAGCAAGCTGCACTCCTGACTCCTGTCTGTGGATATTAAATCCAACAGCAAGCCACACTCCTGACTCCTGTCTGTGGATTTTAACGCAAATAGCGAGCCTCACTCCTGACTCCTGTCTGTGGATTTTAACGCAAACAGCGAGCCACACTCCTGACTCCTGTCTGTAGATTTTAACGCAAAAAGCGAGCCACACTCCTGACTCCTGTCTGTGGACTTTAACGCAAACAGCGAGCCTCACTCCTGACTCCTGTCTGTGGACTTTAACACAAACAGCGAGCCTCACTCCTGACGCCTGTCTGTGGATTTTAACGCAAACAGTATCCCAAGGTGCAGAGTGTTAGACAGCAAGTGGAAGAACGACAAGAACATCTGACTTGCCCATCTTAGGCTGCAGGGAGTCCTTCCCCCACACTGCATTGATTTTTTGGAAGGGTTTCTCATTCCATTCTGATCGATACAACATGATGTCAAAGCAAGCTTTTAAGGCTTCTAACAATTATGGAAGAGCAAGTTAGACATCGATATCCAACTCCATGTACTGCGACTAAGGAATTACTGCCATGCTAAAAAGGACCTTCAGTGTAAGGCACCAGGGCTGTTACAGCTGGGTCTGTATAATAATAACACATGACCACTCCATTCAGAGTCTCTTCAGGGCTTGTGATTAAATGAGCGCTATGCCCGGCCTGGCTGGAACACTGTACTTGTCCACATCACCTTAACTGACTAAACAGAGCCTATGGAGTCTGAATGTCTGTTAGCTCTAAATGGGATCTCCATGCTGAACTGCAGCCCCTTTATGTAAAAGCCACAAGGAAGTTAATATCTTCATCATGCTGAAATGCACTACTAAGGCAGGAGAGGAGGGGTCAGGAATTCAGCCAACACCTGCAGCAGGCCTACAACTTAGGGGTCCAGGCCCCAGATTCACCCTGGAAGCCTGCCATTGCCAATCTAGCGACATTTCTGTGCATTAACTACAGAGACTGTGCACTCTATAACTATAAACGATTTCCTTCAGGATAATAAGACTATTGTCATTTCTGCTGCTGACCAACAAGACATGCATGGGAGTGTATTATGACCAAATTACCTAAATAATGTTTCATAGAGAGTTGAAACGCATAATAAAGACTAATCAGCTAGTTAATGCGATTTACATACTCACTTAAAGTTAAAGTTCCATGCCATCAGCAAGGAGCAATGTGACAATATGGCAGTTCTGTACTATAAAAATAACAGTTAAGCACATTAAGTGTGGCACAGGAAGGCACCGAACTCCGGGCGGGGACCACGTACGGCGCCAGGGGGCCGCCACACGTGGGTGGGTGTCAGCGACAACAGGCACGCCTTTTCCCAAAAAGCCTCGTCAGATAACATCCAATTAACAACTTGCTTTCTACAATCCGATACAAAGGAAAATAGGAAGAGGAGAATAATGTATGTATATATATATATATATATATACACACACATGTATATTATTATTTTTTAAGTAACGTTCAGAAGAGAAATTATGTCGAGAAGATTAAATTTTCCATTCCGTCTGTGACTGCCTATCTGGGGCGCCGAAGAGCGGGGGAAAGTTATGACGATTCCAAGGGCCCCTTGGAACATAACCAGATTGACCTGGGTTGGGGCCCCAATATAATATGCTTTCATGGACCCCAAAATCTCTTATAGGCACCCCCGTACATTATTAATCGGGCCATTCTCGTAACAGCTGTGAAGAACCGCGCCTCTGTCAATGAACAGCGCTGATAAAGTCCGCCGTACAGAGGCTCAACCTTCGGCAATATACGGCATAAAAAGAAGCGTGAACTTAGCACGCACAGCGGTTTGATTTTGACTTCATTAAATATGTAACATCTCAGATCGATTAGACAATAGATTCGCAGCGACTTTTACTGTCTCCGACAGCCTACTATTACTGCTACATTGTGTCCAACATAATAACAGCACTGCCCCCATTATATACTACCGCATTTGCGGTATGCCGGGTACTAGTTTAAATCCACGTCGGTTTTTGGCCGTGTTATTAATTGCAGGTGGACACGCATGTAGGAGAACTGACGGAAAGTAGCGGAGTTACCGTTACCGAGCGTCGGAGACCGGGGAGCGCGGAGCGCCCTCGATCGGCAGCTGGAGACTTACTTCTGTGCCGGGGTAGGGTGGGATTCCGACAAGGCAGAAAGCAACTCCATTCATTGGACAGCTGGGATGTTAGAAAAGTCGGGCTTGCTCTTGCAACACAACAAAAAGTAACAAAAGAAAAAAAAAGTTAACGACAAATTTTGAAAGTTTTACAATTCGGAGGTGGTAGTCCTGGGGCGACGTTCGGTAGCCTCCCCCAGCTTCAGCAGCTTCCTTACGCGCAGTGCCCCTCTTTTCCGCTAATGTGAGCCCCCTAGTCCGCGCGAACTGCCGCACTTTAAATTCAGCCAGGCGCACTGAAGCCAGCTAGAAACAGGAGACGCGATCTCTGCGCTCCAGCCCCGGGGGCAATGACCGATCCTAGGAAGGGGGGAGCAGATATCTGCGGGCCAGCCTCGGTGCCAATGCCTGATCCCTCCCTCGCGTCCTGGTTTATGGCCTTGTCCGGCAGCAGCGCATTAGCCGTCCGGCCCCCTTTATTCCCCAGAGGCAACACTGAGTATCTGTATATGGCCTCTTTGACGAAACACAATATACATGAAGAAAAAAAGTAAAATGCATTTAAGAACAATACCGGGCGAAGGTGAGATAGTGGGAAAAAGCTGGGAAGCATTTCCTCACCCTGTAACGGGAACAGGCTTGGTTAAGATGACAAACTAGGATGTGTGTCAGAGAACTTTAAAAATATTTTTATTCCTCATTATATCAATAAGGGGAGTGCCACAGAGGGGGTGAATTGATCAATTAAGTTTAGGGACCGAAGAATATTTTATAATAGGCCTATCTTACAGTAGGAAATTAAACAATGAAATGTCTGGTGCTTGGCTTTGGTGTGAATTTGGTAATATATTGTGTGTCATGCTCTGGCACCAGGGTGTGTGCTGTGCGTTCTGTGGCAAACCCCATATTCACAGTAGTTCTGCATGGGAAGCAATGTTCTCCATCTTAAATAGATGACTCTGATAACTTAGCATAATTAATTGAATGTATATTATTGCTCTTAAAGTTCCTAAATCAAACAATAATGGCAGAAGTGAAGACATGTTAAAGTATAATGGGGTTCTTCTCTTTGACGTTACTTAGCCATTTGTGCTTAACCGTAAACAAAATACAAGCTGTCACTCTCTTTACATCCAGTGAATCAACTCCTCTGGCATTTAATGCCCAAAAGATAAAAACACTTTACATGGACCACTTTTTAATTACAGCAGCAACAAGTAAATAAACAAATAAATATCCAAAGCTGAGTAGCGGAGGATTGAAGGATGTGACATTGGGATTAAAGGAAGATAATGCAAAAACATTATGTGGGTTTCATGGGTTGGGCTGTCTGTATGGACAGCGTGAAACAAGGCTGTCTGTAGTAAGGAGCCAGAGAGAAAAGCTCAGGTCTGTCAGCCAGCTGTGCTACGCAGTGAGTGTGGCTTACGCAGTGGGGGGGGGAATCACACTTCCATGTGGCTGCAATTAGTGGCCACTCTATAGTGGCATGTGATGCAGTTTGAGCTACCCATTCAAAGTCTGCCCATAAGTGTTCGCGCACCGAAACTGTATAACGCTCTGCCTGACACACACATTCAAGTGACCAATATGGCCTGAATACTTTACAGTGTTGTCTAGTTTGTTCGTTACATTGGCCTCATCAGTAAAGTTCAGACTAACCTCTGAAAGAGGTTTCTAAAATAGTTCTGTCAGGGAAATAGTATATTGGTCCAGTGAGTGAGTAGCCAGGCAGAATGAAAACCACAGGATCCCCCAGACTGCAAACCTGGGACTCACACTCTTTTTCTGATCTGGTGAGAAGGTCTGGAATTAAAATGTACAGCATTCAGCTTTCAGGGGAGTGACCAAACCCACAACAGACTGTCCCAGTAGTGGCTAGCCCACCCACCTCCACATGTTGTGAACAGATCCACCTATACGCCCCCAGCCCCGCCTTACGTCATTAATTGGTTCCAAGAGCCCCGACGTAAGCCGAACTTTTACGTAACCCAAAAATAATGTCTTAAAAATGCCTGAGAAGGACTAGTAAATAGACGTAGACATTTCCCTTGACGTAAATGTACCTTTAATTCAATACAAAAGTCAGTAGCTTCTTTATAATTTTTGTTGTTTTTATGCATTTTACTTCTTAATTTTTACTTCTATTCTCTACACAAGATTTTTTTTGTGATTTTTATATCAGTTTTATGCATTTCAGCTATTATTAATAAACTTTTTAAAAGAAAATTTCCTTCATTTCACTCTTTTCAAGAAATATTTGTGTGAAGTTGCGAGTGGCATAAAGTTGCAGGCAAGCAACGTAAAGTCAAGTTTGACGTTAGCCGAAACGACGTAATGCGAGGTATGACTGTAAGTATTTGCAGTGACAGGTGGCAGGCCAGTGTGGACAGGAAGTGATGTCTGCCCAGCCATGTGCCTGTGACCATAAGCCCCAGTGAATTTGATTTCCTTTAATCCACCCCCCCCATATCAAATATCACGTCAGAATATCATACCATTTTTGTTTGTAATACAGAAAAGCAACAGATTTAATGATGTAGTTGATGGAGGGGGTATCAGATGTAGATTCTGTCTGTTTTAATGTTATCTTGGTCCTGCATCCATATATTTTAACAAATAATTCTGTTTAAAAAACTTTCTGCAAGACTTAATAAAGTGACAGTCATTCAAAATAAAGGGGGCTGAAGGAAATCAAAATAAAATCAACTAAATAAAGATAAAACAAAACACAACATCTCCATCCATTCAGGTCAACGCCCACCACAGTTTCAGCTTTGAGACAGCCTGGTCCAAAACAAGCAAAGGTTGGCTGTGGCAGAGCTGAGAAACCGACATGGGACTGTCCCGTTCTACACAGCTTTGGCAGGAGATGAGATCTGAGTAAGGTTGGGGAAGCTTAGTGGGACTGGGGTGGGAGAGGTGGAGATCTGAGGGGTGCAACCTTGGCGTGGGAGAGAGGCCTAACAAGCCCTGATCAGTGTGGCCTTGTCCACTGACAGCCTAAATTACAAAGCAGTCTCTAAATAACCAGACAAAAAAGCCTGGGAAGACTGGAAACAGTGCTTGTCATTTCAAAAACACGCTCACAGTCTGGGAAGCAGATGGCTCACTCAGTCTCCACTGCCTTGAGCCCAAGGTGTCTGTGCTAGCATGGATCAGGGGTTCTCTTGTCGGGGTTATACTTGTGGTCCACAGAGCAAAATGAAGGTGCCTAAGAAGGGCCTTCAAACCAGTCAGCCTCCACTAGAGGGAGTATTTCTGATTCTCCCCATTTCAACTTCCCGTGCCCAGGGAAAATCTCAGTATAGTTGTCAAGTTTCATGTTTTACCTGTAAGACTCACAGATTTTTCTCTTTGCTGCTACTCACAGCTGTGAAATGTAAATATGATGGATTGTGATGCACTTAAACCAAAAAAAAAGTCTGCTTCAGTATCAGTAATGACCTGTTTATCTGAATGCACATTTAAAAGATATGCCACCCTCTTTAGCCCCCCATTCATTTTCCAGTTACAAATGAATAGGGGGGGGGGGGGTTCTGCTCCAACCCAGGTAGTAAAGTACTTTGGCGACACTGCTGTAGGCACCTGTGCCCAAAAGAGACAATATCCCCTCATTGTGGAATTGCTATGGTCTACCAAATGTCCAAAAAATGCTCACAGTTTCCACCGAAATACACGAGATCACCCAACTCCTTATTTTCCCTCAGTTAGGTGGACATGTACGTCTGATTGATGAATTTCTCGCAATCTCACCTCATTTGATTTCCACCCCCTCCAGTAAGTGCATAATGCTAATATCAATCTCACCTCGTTTGGGCTATGCCCCCTCCAGTAAGTGCACAACGATAACATCAATCTCATCTGTCGTCATTTCTGATTTCATTCATGCATTTCCACTGTGATGCTTTCATTCCAGGCAGGACTTCCTGTGGTCAGAGAGGCGAAGCGGCACTCTTGGGTGGACCCCATTTGTTCTTGGATGGAGGGATTGACTAACTCTAATTCAGCTCTCCTCTTCAGAAACACCATCTGTTCCTGTTTCCCTCCACATGGCAGCCGAATGGCCAAATTATCAGACGTTGACCAGAAAACTTTGAGAGATTAAGCTTTGAATAGATATCCTAGGCTATTTTAATTATGAATTTAAATAAAACTATTTGCTAACGGCCATGGGTAATAAAATAAATATTGGCGAGTGGAGAAGATAGAATGTTCTGTGTCATGTATACTAATATGTCATTTTACTACTCATGCCTTACTTTGACCATGCTAACTATCTATGATTATTTTATCCATGACAGGGGGACAATATACCCACCAGGACAGAGGCACAGAGGCAGTATGAGAAGGCCCTGGAAAGGGAGAAGGCTAGGGAATGGCTGGGTGGAAGATCTCTGAGGACAAGCGCACGCGAGACTGGGCGATCAGCCAGACTCCCAGCCTTGGGGAGATTGCGCAATCACAGGCCTGTCCTGCTTACCTGGCCTGACCTCTGCTCTCAATCACTCACTGTCTCTTCATTGTGGGATTACTATGGTCCACTGACACATCCCTATCAGTCACTCAGTCACATTGGATGTGCCACCAAAACCTTTAAATATCAAGTAATAATCACATGAATGGGCGTAAATTATGGATGGGATGGGTGCTAGTAGCCCCCCCCCCCCCAATAATCCAAACCGACAAATACAACGCCCCCATTTTATTATGATGGATGAAAAATATTAGGATTTCTAAAACATGGTGAAGTGGTTGGTTTTCAAATGAAATGTAATTAAATAATAATTTTTTTCACCACAAGCCCATTCCTGCATAAGACTTGGTTCCGCCCAACCCATCCTCCCTTGGCGTGAGTTGCGTGACGCGTCGCCGTCTTCTCACTGCAGTTGCGGGTGTGAGGTAAGTTGGTGAATAAAATGAAAAGAGCAACAACAAACGACCAAACTTTAAAATTTAAGTTGTTGGTTTAACAAATAGAGAAAAACTTCTTCCCAACAGGAGGTCTTTTACCATAATAATGTCAGTACCACTGACACTCATGAGTCTCATTTCCTGCTGTGTTTCATTGTGCTAGTCTAGGTGGCTAGACTAGTCATTGTAGTTGGTTTTAAAATAATATATATATATATATATTACACACAATTTATAATTTTCTGATTGGAGAAAACCCACCTTAATTCGGAATAAAATGCGAAATTAAAATTCAAACTGGGGGTGCGAAAAATCGAACATACTGTTATGCTAAGTAAATGCTTAAAGATATTCCTAGAGGGTGTCACAACAATACTTTTAATACCAGTTCAGTATCATTGTTTAAAAAACATGGTATAGTTTTCAACACATTGGGGAAGTTAAAGTCGAATCTCCCTGCCTGTTGGTAATGTAGTAGGTCTATATTACATTATGCACCCGTCTGTGCAGAACGGCTTATTTATCATCATATCAGCTCAGGATTTGTGTAATTTATAGATCACATATGTTAGACACACTCACATTCTGATGAGGATATAAACAGACTCAGTGAATGCTGAATATGACAAGAACTACTGCCGCAGAATCACCTCTACAAACACTCTTTAAAGGAATTAAATAGCAATATTGAAATATTTCCCATTGCCGTTGAAGTGAACGTTACTAACCCACACTGCAAACTATTTAAGTGTATTTACTGAACTGCAGTTGTAAATCATTTATTATTTAGACTTTAGTTGGATTGTTGATGATGATTATTATGATGAATAAGTACATACATATTGAATAATAACATAGCAAAGGCCATGTTAAAAAAAATACAGAATTATAAGCTGTTGAAAGGTATATTAGGGAGGTTTATGGGACATAGGAGAAATGCCCTGTTGAAAATGTTTAAGAACCACTGCACTATGGTATGGTTTATTACATGATACTTAGCATTCCTGTGCTTAAATCAGATCTGCCTGATCATGTCTATAACAATAGTTTCAGCTTTCTGTTTTGCTTTTGATACCTATATGTAAAAGATATTTCCTAAATAAAGTGTGGTGTTTCTAAGTGTAATAGCTCTTGATGACCACTACATCAAAAACACATTTGACATTTTATCTTCTGTATTAGATCCAAGAAGGGAATATATTATTTTGGCAGGCAGGGAGACCAGAGAGTGAGAGGAAGCACAGAATACACAACTGTCCTAGTAATAAGGAGTTAAAATAATCAAAGTATTAAAATGCTATGTCAAACCAACATTGTTGCACACTCTAACTGACATGTAATTCATACACAGAAGTTTCTGGTATTTTTTCTGGTACACCCTCCTTATAGAGAGAGACAAAGTGAGGGCAGAAGTCAGGCAGGTAGGGGAGTTTCATTGGAAAGTGATTTAAAGCAGCACCATGCACGATTTTCTGTCTTAAAATATCTGCTTTGAAATCATTTAGTTTTTTCTGTCTTTTCTGGCACCATGTAACATTGGTGGACCAGTGAGACTAAAAGTGAATTACACTCAGCAACTGTAGGGGGAGTCCTGGAGTGAAAATGTCAAATCTTACACAGACCGTGCTTTTACAAATACAGTCATACATAGTTTAAAGTTATTAACATGTACTTGCAGTTATTTAATAGACAGTTATTTTGTCTGTGACCAGGGGACTGAGCCACATGTAAGGGACCAGCTGAGCATAGATGACAGGGACAGAGAAGCCTGCACATCCTCATCCCAAATTTATGGTTGTGAATAATTAAGCTAACTAGGTGTTGTCCTTCCAGCAAAAGTGGTTTGAAAAATTTCCCTGGCTGTATTACTGGGCCACTTTAAAAGGAGTTTTATGTTTCTACTGTACCAGAGTCTATTCAAAAACCTCTTGCTAGCAAGTCAGACCCTGCTTTTATGAGTGTAGGCTTTAGAAATTGGAATACAGCTATTAAGAAGTTTTTAGCTCATGCAAAAAGTCTCTCTCACTTCCATACAATGATAGTCTATTCTCAAAAAGGGAACACTGTAGCTTTTCACAACTCTCCCAAGTTGTAGCCAGACAACAGGAGGAAGCACAGCAGGCTCAAGATTGTAGGCTTCATCAGATATTTTGCCCGACAAGGTGCAGCATTAAGGGGTCAACCAGGCCTAACTTCTTAAAGACAAGGCAGAAGATGACAGCCTTTAAAAAGTGGTTGGAGACACACAAGCAAGATTATACCAGTCCTGTGATACAGAATGAAACAGTAGGCTTAATGAGTATAACATAATCAGAGAAATAGCTGATACCATTCAATGTCTTCCTGTCCCAGTTTGCCTTAATTGCTGATGGAACACAAGATATCTAAGGCAGTGTTCCTCAAACTTTTTTGTCCTGGGGCCTGGTCATGTCAGGCTTTGGAGCCGCAAGGCTCTTCATAGGCTTACGCCCCCAATAACCTCAGTTTGGAGTTCAAACCTCAGCATATAACCTCAGTTTGGAGTTCAGGAGATTGTCTTGACCAGGACCACACCCCTAAATGCACTAAAGCAACTGCCATGTGATTGGTTGATTAGATAATTGGATTAATGAGAAATTGAACAGGTGTTCCTAATAATCCTTTAGGTGAGTGTATATTGTCACGCTCAGCCCCGCCCTTCGTTCTTCTTCCCCTGTTTTGCCCTCAGGCGGGGCTTGATTCGACGCACCTCACCCTCGTTGTGTTTGCCTCGTGTGATTTGCTCCGCTTGTTTCCCCTGATCAGCTGCCTCTTGTTTGACCCTTAATGTGCTGCCCTATTTTAGTTAGCTTGTGTCCTGTGCCCCTTGTCTGGTATTGTCTATGCGTCGTATGCTGGCTATCACGCTTTCTTTTGTGTCTACCCTGTGTATGCCAATAAACGCCCTTTGGAAGGGCATAATACCCACAGCCTGCTACCATGGGTCGTTCCTCCCGCCGAAAGCGTGACATATATATACTGAATATACTTCATATATATAGCATATGCCGGCAAACCCTGCATCACTGCATGAACCCATATAGCACAAAACAATTCAATACTTCAATTCAATTACTTGGTCTGGCTCCCCCACTCATTGTATGTGTTTATATCCTTTTTTAGTATATAAAAACTAGAAGGCTTGCTGGGTCACTTTGCTCGGTGGAGTTTTGCATTAGCTCGCAATACATTCACATTTTGTTCCGGTAACCTATTCCGTCAATCAAGTGTCGAATGCAAAAGGGAAGATAGATCATAGGCCCTGAAAAGCAGACATGATCTGACTGAACTTTGACTGGTGCAGAAGCATGGCTCTGTGGACCGGCGCCAGTCTGCGGCCCATAGTTTGAGAGACCAGGATCTAAGGCATAGAACAAGAGTCAATATATCTTCGATATGTCGATTGTGACTTGATTCCTCATGAGGAATTTATTGGATTGAATTCAGTCAGCTTTCGAAAGTATTTTTGAGAAAGCATCTACCATTGTGAATCCTTTAGGCTCAGAGCCCATCATAGTGCATTAAATTAGACAAGAGACATGGAGAAGCAATTGGTCACATGTCTAAAACTCCCATGGAACATTACAGAGTGGAGTTTAATAAGGTGCTTGATATTGTTAACATAGAGCTTGAGGATTGTTTTCAGCAGCTCACTGGGAAAATTGATTCTGTGGTAGATGAATACCCGGAAATGAACCGTCCATTGCGTGCCATTCAGCTACTTATAATTGGACATATCTACCCATTCAGTTCCAGCATTGAAGCTGCTCCTTAAATTCTTATAGGTTTGCCAGTAAAAGTGAGTGGATTGTTGTAACTGAAACTCTGGTCAGGTTGGTATTTGTTATAGCAGAATCATCCTCTGAAGCAGAAATGAGCTTTAGAGCCCTTAGGAGATTGAAGACATGGCCAAAGAGATGAGATGCCCAGCCAGCGAGCTAGCCGGCAGATCAGGGAGAATGAGCTACACCTGCTCCTGGCTCCTTAAGGGGACCCCCCAACCTGCATGCTGTGCAAGGTATTAAGTCTGTACGAGACATACCGAGCATTTCGCTCTTTTTCCTAGCCAAGCCCAGTCTAACTAAAGCTGTGATGTGCTTCCGGCCGCTCCGCTCTATTCCTACTCACAGACCCAGCCTGCCCCACCCTGGGATGTGTCCTTGTGTTTGGTTCCTGTTCCTGCCTTCCAGTCTCCGGAGATCCCACCGCCTTCCCCGTTCTTCTCTCACTGATCCCAAGCCCAAATTGCAGACCGCCTCGTCTCCAACCTATACTCTGCTTTACCTGCTATGCTCACCTTGCATCTTTTTTTTGGTTTCAATAAAACCCTGTCTCGGGGAAAAACGTCCATCTAGTGTTGCGAGTGTTCCTGTTTCTGACAGAATACCTTGCTGACCCTCTATACAGATCGACCAGCTCACTGTCATAGTCGGGCAGCTGCAAGCAGGGCATTGTGGTAGCCGCTCCTCTCCCATGCCTGAAATGCCAATCGCCATTCCAGGGTGCTACAACGATAATCTGGACCAGTGCCATGCCTTCCTCATACAGTGCGGTCTTTACATTGACCACCATCCAGATGTTCCTGGACGACCGGAATCGAGTACACTTTGTCATCTCCTTGCTCACTGGTCGAGCCCGGGCCTAGGCGACTGCACTATGGACAGAGTGGAGCTTGGTACAGGGATTGGCTACCGCTTTTGAGCACACATTCGGGGCATTGTTTGATCACCAAGCGGTGGGGCATAGCCTGGGAGACTGGCTCCTCAACCTGCGGCAGGGGAACCAACCAGCCACCGACTTTGCCTTATGCTGCGTTCACACCGCGAGCAGCGAGAGAGTCAGTGTTCGCTCTTGCCGCACTGCCCCCAACCCTAGCGAACGCTGGAGATGCTCTCTGACGTCATGGAGTGGGCAGGGACAACGTTGCTCAGAATACTAAGCTCGGAGAACAAAGCAAACAAGCGTATAACCTATATCTTTGTGCCGACTGCTGGTAGGGCATAACTGTTGTGAGCCAGTTAATTGAATTCCCGCTTAAAATGGAGAGTTCTGGAGGGAAAATGTCACCTATAAATTGTGTAGTGCTTCTTTTCAAATTCACTTTCTCACAATGGATAATTGCCAAGTAGTTGCTTGTGCAGCACTGATTTACCTGCGGTGACGGATATGTCGGTGATTGCAGTGGGGGCACCTGCATTCTCCAGGTGCGTCAGTAGCACGGGGAATATCACCAGTGGGCCAGGAAGATTTTTCTTTGGGGGGGGGGGGGGCAATTACATATAAAAAAAAAAACCTATATTGAGGCTGGTTGGGCCACCCTTGTGATTAGGTGGACCAGGCCCACTCTGGCCCCCCGGTGAAGCCTGGCCCATTTTGAACTGAAATATCGTATGACAATCTAATGAACACTGTTTATGTGCCCAAGATTAAGATATTTTCAACACTGATGTATTGTTCACAGTCATTTTAAAAACTGTGACACACACCCACTCTCCCCCACGTTTTCTGCTAGAGTGATAGATGATGATAGATTTTGAAAATAATATAAAACACAGAAACGTTGTAAAATTTGTTTTATACAAAATGATATCACAAAAAACTTTTAGAATCGTTTGAAGAAGACCTAAAGAACAACATCAATACGTTGGCAACTTTGTGTGTGTGTCTGCACGTGTGTGTGTGTGGGAGAGAGCACAAGGTGCAGCTGACAGCACTGAGAGGGAATTAAGCTCACACCCTCACAGCGCTGTCAGCAGCATCCAATTACTCTCTCCTCAGTGTTAGATATTGTCTGTGCGTCCACCTTCTTCACATTTTGCCTCATACACTAGTTTGTGTATCTGGAAATTCAGGTCCTGCCTTCTCCTATGAGACAGTGACCTGAATTTCTCCAAGATGCTTTTAAAAAATAAGCTGTCACTGTCCTCAGGAGGAGGGCTCTCCCCAGGGGTGTATCAAGCTTTTTAAAAGTTGGGGGGTTCTAGGATGGGGAAGTAAAACTCCCCTTGAATTTATCAAAGCCAAATTATAATATAATTATAATCACAGCCAATTATATATAACTTCCTGCATTTCTACATTTTATTTACATCTACACTAATATTGCATGAGAAAAAGAATTATTGCTTCAAGAAACAGCTTTACGATAGGAACATATGATGTTATAAGCAACAGACTGAAATAATGAAAAACACGGAGGTACTTGCCTAACGTATGTGGTTACCCCCTAGCTAGCTGCTATAACGTTAAATGCAATGCTATTAGCTAGCAAGGGCTCACAGGTATAATTCACCTTGTCTAGCCCTCGTCTTACATTATGTATAAAATGTTGACGTTACGACACTGAATCACCTGTCATCATGAGAAGTATAAGACAAATAATTCTAAAATAAATATTAACATTTGTCTACTGCTCTGTGCTATAAACAGACAGAGAGGAACCTCCCTCACTGACTTGCGCGCCTTCTGATTTCTCACTGTATGTCACCAGTGTCAGTGTTTGAACGCACCTATATTATATATTCGCACTTTCCGTAGAATAGCTCATGTATTTCGCGTTTGTGTATAACGAAGTTAGTCTTGCTGATCTGACAGAAAACCGCAACGGAAAAAGTAAGAGGTGAGGCAGCCAGTACCTCTGCCTCGGACAAGCCCAGGGATTACTATTGCCGGTACTCTGGCTAAAAATAATAAAAAAATAAATAAGTTCACTATAGCACTCCGTATTATTGTTATTATTTATTTTTGTTCTGAAAGAGCCAGTGCCTAACCTGACACAATCCTCACTGCACTTTCAGGACAACAGGACAGTTGCCAATTTACTCACTTTCAAGAGGAGCCGTTCTCGTTCTCTCGTCACTGACGTCACTGATAACTTTGCTGTGTTTAGCCACATGGTCCTTCAGTCAAACTAACGGCACTATGTTTATTGTCTAAGTTTGCGTGTATGCCTTTTTTTCCTCTCCCCGATCAGGGCTACAGTTCAGTTAGCTTTTGTACCTGTAGCAGCACATATTTTAAGCAGGGAGCATAGAGTCGTTTTTCAGCAAAACTTTCTATAGCACGTGGTGGTGAGCTCTGACTAGGACATGGGCTTGGGCTCAGGCTCTGCCTCGGCTCTCCCTGGATCTCCTGGCACTGCTGTGCTGCCTGACTATGCCCGGCCATGGCATCCTCAGTGTCAGGGCAGCCCCCCACCCAAACATATTACTGGAAATGACCCTATCATCCAGAAAGGAGTTGAGGAAGCCCATGACCCCACTGTGGTGCCATGGCCTGGCTATTGCTCACTCCTGCACCACTTCTCTTCCTCTTTGCCTCCCTTTTCCTCTCTTTTCTATAGGTGTTCCTCAATGGTTTCCACCTTTTTTTACACTCATCAACTAGTGAAAATTACCTGCATTTCAAAATGCACAATTCAGCTTGTTTGCATGGTAACATGTAACTGTATCAGAATCCCAAAAAATTATAGCTGCTGAGGGAAATTGCTTAATTTTCCCTAAAATGTCACATGTGCTTACTGAATAGTATAATGCTCAAACAATATATGTGCCACCACTTAATGTTTTAATGCCATTTATCATTATTTTCTTTACTTAAGTCATCCATGTCACATAAACAGTACTTAAAATGTATCATGACAGTTCTACTAAAGCACATAATTATGTTTTGACAAACTCTAATGTTATAAATAAGTAAGTCTAACATTACCGACAATTCTCATTGTTTTGTATGCTATGGTGCCAGAATTACTACCGATCTCTTTCCTTTTTCACTTCACCATCTCACCTGGAACACCGATTGTTTCAGATACTTTGGTCCATGCCTCATTTTTTTAATTCACATCATAAATAACTGGGTACCCCGCTATAGCAATAATCAGCTTCTACTCCATTGTGCCTAGGAAGTGTCTGGTCGGAACAAAAGTTTACACGCTTGTGTTCTGTGGAGCTCTCTTTAGCAGAGCATTCCTACATTCCCATTGGTTGCCGCTGAACTGCGTCACAGCTCATTACCATAAAGTTGACTTTTAACATTTTGATGCTCTCACTGCCCAAATCGCGCCACCTGTCGACATGCCCTCCCACAGAGAATGAATGACTTCTGGTTGCTTTGACGCTTGCGCTATGAGCGCACAGTAAGAGTTCCGGACCTTCACCGCGGGATAGGACTGGCTTCTGTTATGCCTGCAGGTCCTATACCTGAGGGATGCTTAATCTGGATCTGCAGACTGAGGTAGCCTGCCACGGGGAAGTTCGCTCCTTCAAGGGGATTGTACAGCTGTTCACAATGTTGTGCGCGATTGGCGCCGGGCCTGCCCTAAGCTGGAAATGCCCCACACTCCTCCTGCACTCCTCACGGCTGAAGTGGAGCCCTGTTGGACTCTGGGGCTGCCAGGAACTTTTTTGTTGGCCGCCTACCGCAGTGCCTCTCCATACCTCTGGAGTGACCGCCTGCACCCCTGTCGGCCTGGGACAGTGTTCCTCTCTCTGGGGGTCAGGTGGCGGGGTATATCGGGGTCAGGGGTGTGATGTCACGTCGCCTTATAGGGCGATTCGGCAGTCGCACTGTATGCATTTTGTTTTTTTACAACTATTGCGGTTGTACTTACAATACATAAAGTGAAATTTATCTTTACATTTTACCGCTATTCATCTTCACTAATATGGTAGTTTAAGTGCGTTGTCACTGAATTTGGGGGAATTATTAAAATTATGCACAATTTGGCCATTCACTGCGGAAAAAAGACCTCACCTCCGGGTCCACTGTGATGCCCCTGCCATCCTCCTGCACCCTGTCTCTCCCACAAACACATCCTAACTTTCCGTAAAGAAACACAACATATAAAATAGGAACTAGAAGACCTTCTCCTAGAGACCCATAGAAGTAAGTATCTGCCTGCTGGACACGAGTTTAGACTAAACCATTTTAGCGGAGGGTAGGCGACGGATGCTTGTAGTATCTGGTAGACTGGAAGGGCTATGGGCTGGAAGTAAGTGCCTGGGTGCCGGCCACCAACATCTTAGATTTGAACTTGGTGAGCCGGTTCCATCACGACCACGTGGGCCTACTCAGGCCCCGACCCCATGGCCAACCCTGACATTCTTCTCAGCCTCCGGGAGGGACAGAACCCTCTGGGGGGTTCTGTCACGCCCACCTCACGAGCCAGCTGGCAGATCAGGGAGAATGAGCTACACCTGCTCCCGGCTCCTTAAAGGGAGCCCTCAACCTGCTGTGCAAGGTATTGTTGAGTCTATACAAGACATACCAAGCATTTCTCTTTCTGTCTTTCCCCAGCCTGGGTCATAGCCGAGCCTAGCCTAGCCTAGCCAAAATCTGTATCCTTCTGTATCCTCCTCTTCCTGCCTACCGGAGACCCTTCCCCCCGCCTTCCCCAGTCTTCTCTCGCTGATCCCAAGCCTAAATCGGAGACCATCTCATCTTTGACCTGGTCTGCACCTGCTCTGCTCTGCTCACCTTGCCTCTTTTTTTTGGTTTCAGTAAAATCCTGTCTCAGCGAAAAACATCCATCTTGTGTCACAAGTAATGAAACATTGGTCGGGAAAAGGATGGGATGGTCAGTGACACCTGCTGGCCAAACAGGAAGATGAATAACAGGAACAGGGCAACTGGGGGACCGATTCTGGCACAGATAATAAACATCTGCTTCTAATCCGTTTCTTTCTTCTCCATCAAGATGACAGCGGGACACCATCTGTCATCATATGAATGCTAGGAAGATTTCTTTAAACATATAATCCACATAATCCTGTTGACATGGCAACATAATAGTCTTCACTACCACCAGCAGGCCACTAGAGGGAAACATAATTACTCTTCTAATAAGTATGCCTCATGATCCACGCAGCTTAAACATCTATCACTTGAGAAAAGAGACTATGACAAAAGTAAAAACTAGCAACCCACTCATGTAACAGTCAGTGAGTCAACTCTTACTCAATGAAGCTGTGCTGGGGTGGGGGGGGTTGCTGTGTCGGGGGCGAATGATATTATTTAGGGAACTTAACACCTTGTTACATCTCCTGCCAAGCGCACAATCTACCTGGCCTTTGGATTCACAAGTTTCTGATGCAATCACCCATCAGTCTGCAGTAATGAACAAATACATCGCTACAACCTAGCCCCCATGCTGCACCCTGCCCTCTTGTTGGTTGTTAATGAAATGCGGGGCCCGCCTTGCACTGTTTCAGAAATGCCGCTCACCATTCTGTGTATTTTGAATTTATCCAGTTTTAGCAGCATGCTAATCTGTGAATGAAATCTGGAGCATAAAAATATCCACAGCAGTTGTTACACTGCATTATTATGCCTGCCTTCATCAACTAATCCCTTACTTTCTATAGGCTACCTACATTCAGCAATGCTGTGTGTTCATAGGCTGAACAGGGACTGTTGACATGGCCATCTTGCTTTTTTGGATATACTGATTCTTGTGGGTACTGTCAGTGGAGGCCACTGTGAAACCCCCACGGATGCATGCAGACATTTACGTAGGTGGGTGTCAACACAATATTGTCCTCTCACAGAAGCAGCTGACAACCACACAAAGGTGAGATGGATGGGAAGATAAGATCAATGCTATACAAATTGCATGCCCACAACCAAGGCTGGGCACTTGTATTCTGCTCACAGCTTTACCCACAAAAGCTATACTCAGCTCCATGAATGAACCGCATTTGTGCATCATGAATCACCAACCCAACTATTGAATAATAATAATAGTAATAATGATGATGATTGGTGTCACTGAGACCCAACCTGAGTATGTCACAAAGCTAAACATCCTGCATGTGTGGAGCCTGGACATCGACAGCTCTGAAAAAGTGCTGCACAGTCACATGAGCAAAATCATGCCACCTATTCTGGCTTTGCTGTCACAGTAAGGGACAGAAAGGAGGAGGGTGACGGGCCTGTGTTACATGGACCTCAGCTGAGTTATGGGACCCTAGGGGCCCAAGGGAGGTTTTGGGTTCACAGGCAACATGGAACAGATGGACATCTATCACCCAGAGAGCATGATTATCTCCACCGAAAAGCTGAGAGAGAGTGGGATAAAGAGAGAGAGAGAGAGAGAGAGAGAGAGCATAACCCTCAGGAACTGATCTGTCCTGTACAAATCCTCCTCCTGCTAAGTACATGCTCAGTACCTCAGCACTCTATTCTACTTTTGCTGATGGAGTTTTGATTCCAAAACAGTAGAGACCCAACCATGTGGTTTCAGCCACTGTACTCTAGAATCTGAGAGAAACAACCTCAAAAATTAATACAAGAGAGCAAAAATGTGGACTGGCTGGCAGGGAGCTGAGCGGACTGTCTGGGGGTCCCAAAGGTGCTCCAGTGTTGGGGGTCAGAATCCCACCTCTGCTTTGTGTGTGTGGACTTAACACGCCACCTCCCAACCCCATGCCGGTTTCCTCCAGCAGCCCAAAGACATGAAGTTAGACTAATGGGCATCTCTGAACTGTGTCTGTGCCCCACAGTGGTGGACTTCAGCCTTGCTGCTTGTGCTGCCTGGCACATTATCCAAGGCACTCTGACCAGCATGAGAAGTTAGAAGATGGATTGAACCTGTCATGAGTGGCATGTACCCATTCATTCACAACAAAACACAAAACTTTGAGATATTGAGTCCTTGCTAAGGAGATAATAAAGAATTCTAAACAGCGACTGACAGCAGACTTCTTGGTCAGGTGAAATTTATAGCAAATTTAAGTAGTTTGAGGATTTTTGAGGACATATTTTTAATCTTTAACCCTCTGTAACTGGTCTTGCTCTCAGCAGAGCGGACGATGGACAGTAACCACAGACACATGTCTCCCAGTGGCAGCCAGCTTCCTCCTTCCCTGCATTCCTCCCTCCCTTCAGTGGCCAGCCTTACGTCACGCAGTTAGCAATGTCACCATGGCAGGACGGCAAAGGTGAAGCCGCTCTTCACAATGCCCTTAAGATAATAATAGCAGCACCTATAACTCCCAACTGATAAAGACTGTTCTCAGTATGTAGCTGCTCAGTACCCTGTTAACATGCCATCAAGGTGATGGTGGGAGTCAGTCAGCCAGTGATCCAACTCCAGTGGGACCCAGCGGACGACTGGCCCTCAATAATCCCCCACCTATAGGGGCGAGGACACCCCCTGGGCTACTGGATGCCCCTCCCACAACACATGCCTGGCTTCATACAGTAAGATGAGCAGACACCTTGTTTTGACAATTTCTAGGCCCGTATCCCAGACTCACAGCCACCCCAGACTGAGCCGGGCGCACTGGGGAGGGGTAATGGAAAGAGGAGGCCCTGCCCCTTCCTCCCTGCCTCACCCTGCCCCCCTCTCTCACCCTGCCCCTGCCTTCTTCTATCATGCTGCCTCCACTTGCAGAGATAATTGCCTCCCTCTGGCCCCTGCAGAGGTGCTGCTCTTACTGTCAACAAAAAGGTATGTGCCCAGAGGAAAAAGAGCAAAACAGAATCCGCCCTACTTCACAAAGTCATGTTACCAACAAATGTATGCTATTAAGAAATGGCAAACAGATATTTTACATGCAAGTGTTTGTAACTTTCAGGATCGACCACTGCCCTGCCTCCTTTTCATTACATCTGCCAGTTCCCTCTTTGGCCAGCTGCATGGCTTGATGGGCTGAACAGGTGGCTGCATCGTCCAGAATTTCCTTCTGTTGTGGGTTTGAGGCTGGCCAGTTTTAAGTAATGCTTAGTTATCTTCGTGTTGTGTTCTCACTTGGTCTTTTGATCCTTTATCTGTTGATTGCCCTCACCTGTGCTTGTGTCTCTTCTGAGTGTTACTGCACACACCAGTCTCTTGCTGAAGCCCTTGTTTAGTGCATTTAAATGCCTACCCTTACTCTATTCCCCAGTTGGTCATTATGAGTTTGTGGCTGTTGTTGCCCTGGATTTGCTACTGCTCCGCTGTGGTTGTTCCTGTCTATTACCAGCTTTTTTTTTTTGTTTCTTTTTTTTTGTTTCTCTTATGTTCCTTTTTGGTTTTAATGAGTCCCTCCCGCATGACCATGCATAACAGTAACTATGGTACCATCTGTTACTAAGTGCTTGATTGTTTTTATCAAAAAATCATGTTTGCATGACATCTTATTCAATAAAGTAAAGCCTTTGCAGGAAGCACAGGGCAGGGGACACTGTGCCTGTCTATCACAAGGTACCACTTACAGAGACAATCACACACTCAATATGCATCTTAGAGACAGTAATTAATGTAACAGTACAGTTTTGGACTGCAGGAGGAAATGACCCAGGTTCCACACTCACATACACATACCCTGCCCCTGGGTCCAGTGCCGAACCTACAACCCTGCGGGTGCGAGGCTACATTGAAAAATACTGAGTCACCTGGCCACACATATGCTAGACATGACATTGCAAATCTCCATCATACCAAATTCAATGTATTCAGATATATTGTATATTTATTTATTTATTGCATCTTGATAGGAACCCTAAGAGAATCTGACCTTTGGCCCTGCGTGTCATTCAGGCATCACACGTTGGCATAGTGAGACGAAGGTGAAGGTCAGCACATTGCATGCACCGCTCATGTAAACGTTGGACTGGTTCTTCATTCAGTCCAATTCATTTTTATGTTGCACAATACAGCTGCCCCAAGGCCCTTGACAAAAGTGTGTAGCAAACCATTTCTAAATAATTTTTTATAAAACAGTGCAGTAAATAGGGAAAGTGGAAGAATAAGAATTCAGTGGTATCATCGTCTCAACTACCATACATTTACTGAACAGTAATAACCAGATTAACCAACAACATAGTCGCATTATTAATGATAATATATGATAGCTTACCCAACCAGGCATACATGAAAAATATTATACAATCCAAAACATCCAAAATTTACATATTAGAGCACATTTCTTTATCTGACTTCTTTCCCCTAATCATTATCATCATCACCACCTGCTCCCAGCCGTAAATCGCTTGTCTAACCTCTGAGAGCAGCAGTCACACAAAAGAGTATGTATATGCATGTGCCAAAACACGAAAGAGTATGTATATGCATGTGCCGAAACATGAGAGATTATGTATATGCATGTACCGAAACACGAAAGAGTATGTATATGCATGTGCCAAAACATGAGAGATTATGTATATGCATGTGCCGAAACACGAAAGAGTACGTATATGCATGTGCCAAAACACAAAAGAGTATGTATATACATGTGCCAAAACACGAGAGAGTTTGTATATGCATGTGCCAAAACACGAAAGAATATGTATATGCATGTGCCGAAACACGAGAGAGTATGTATATGGATGTGCCGAAACACGAAAGAGTATGTATATGCATGTGCTGAAACACGAGAGAGTATGTATATGCATGTGCCGAAACACGAAAGAGTATGTATATGCATGCGCTGAAACACGAAAGTGTGTGGAGATTGGGTATCTATTGGGTATCATAAACAACTTGCTCTGTACGCACATTAATTTTCCAGATTCTGCAATTACTTTTTAGATTGTCCATCATATAGACATTTGAGTTTAACAGTAATATTCAATGTTCCTGTTAATTAAAGGAACACAAAAACTCCAGACAGAAAACATAATTTTTTAATCAAACTGTTAAATATCAAATAAGAAATCCGGATGACGACATATTGGCTGTTTTTATTATTATTGAGTGTATTTAATAATGCTTTAAGCTATGTTTAAATCTTTTATTTTTGATAGTAATAATCTACATCCTGTGTTTCAAATTAAAATATACTAAATGAAATTTAAGACTAATTCTAAATGCAGGTAAAATTACAAAAAAAATATCCACCAGACCACCGGATATGGGAATGCACTCAGAAATATACCATGTACACTTAGGAGCGATGACATCACACCACGGTACCCAGCCTCACATCCCTTTAACAGACTGGAAATGGATTTTCTCCCATGAAATTAAAGATGACTAACTTAATTGTGAAATCTGAATGCAGTGGGCTCCTGTCAGCCTGCTGTCCTCACCCATGCTTCATGAGGGGGATGGAAGAGGATGCGAAGTAATAATTTAAGTAATAATTTCAGCTCCCAGAAGCCCACCTCCGCCCCCTGGCTATTCATTTCACACATGGACTTGTGTGCCGCCTTTTCCAGGCTGCTGAGCCCGTCGCCATGGCGAGGGATCTGCAGCAAATCGATAGCTGGCTCTGAAAACGGCGTGGTTGGCTGGAGCAGCAATAAAGGCGTGTGCAGAGAGATCGTCTCGCGTGCGTCATCCTTACTACTACTACCACTACAGGCATGAATAAATGAGCCAGCCACAGGCACACACAGCCTTGCTTGGGGGGGTCTCTGAGCAGGGGACTGGCAGTGCAGGCATGAAAAAGGTGTGGTGAGGTTGACAGGAGAAGGAAGATGCACAGATATGCAGAACCTCGGGAACGCAAGGGGCAGAGGACACCCAGCCAGCAGCACAGCATTAACAGTGGCTAAACAAGCTCAGGCATTCGAAAGCCACCTAGTCACAATCAAGAGCTCAGCCCATCACCCAGCAAAGGTACACCCTGAGATTCCCCTGGAAACAGCATCTCTGCTCCTTAATCTCGAATTATCGCAAGACACAGAAGTGGAATAATGGTGCTCCATTTCCACACCCTCCAGACCAGCTTACTGAAGCACACATCCCTCTGTGCACACCCCCCCCCCCCCACTCACCTGGGCCATGTCTTCAGTGTGGCTCTGAGCGGCTCCACGTCCCAGGAGGCATGGCACCCCCCCGCCAGTCCCCCACAGCGCTGCACTCTCAGCCGCGCATCAGAGCCGCCCAGGGACACTTGTTCACACTCCGCTGTGCTTCTCCTCAGCCAGCATGACAGTGCTGTCACCCTGCCTTCCTGTCACCCTGCTTGCCGCTGGTGTCCCCAGGCCTTCCCCAACTTACGTGTCCTGCAAGTAGATGACAGAAATGCCGGTGTGGAGAAGCTCCCTTCTCTCTGACACTCTCCCTCTCAGCCTCTCTCTGTAAGCTGGCTCAACGCTTTAGCTCTCGTTCATTCTCCCCTCCTGTTCCCTCCTCCCTTTTCACCCCTCCCCCCTGCAGCATGCACACACACACGCACACAGGCAATTAGACTCAGAGAGCGTGCGTAAGAGGGAGGGGACAGGAGCCAACGTGGGGGAGAACACCATGTGACTCTAGGTGGTCTTCTATAGGATTCCCTGACAGCCATTCAGTGCATACCTCAATGAAAATATCTGTTGCCATTGACAACCACTGCTCTGTGCATGCAAGCCATATGCCACAAGGCTCAGTGCCATTGGCTGAAACATTAGACTGCTTGCTAATCCAGACAGATAGCATGTTGGGACATGTGGTTCATCCAATGCATGTGAAAACAGAGGCAGCATCTTACAATGTTCCACCTTTTTATGTTTTTCCCACTATCTTATATTCATGCATGCATCACTGTGTTGACGTGAAAAATAAATTGAAATTACCTCAGTGTACAGTAGAAGAATATTTTTCTCTGTTTGCAATATAACAAGCAGTAAAAAAACCATATTGCGCTATGTCAGCTGGAAATTCCTGTAACATGTGAGAGTACACACGCACACACACATTAGAGGCTGTCAAGGGTAGCCAATCAGGAAGGAAGCATCCTTTTCCATTTCCTTTGGGCCCTAGCATTGGAAGCTCCTGCCCAACAACAACAGGAACTGAAAAGTCCACTTCTCAGAGAAGCAAACCAATGCTGACCTTCACTCCCTGACTTTACTGCTATGGCAAATCATTGCCCTGACTACCAAACATTAAATAAGGAGCCTTTGGATTTGTATTATATATGGTTCAGAGAATTTGCGAATACCCTCAGGGGTACCCACACCTGTGCTCTTCCAGCTTGGTACGGGAAGCATCAAATGGTACCGAAACAGATTAGGCAAAAAAGGATAAATAGCCAGAGCTAGACGAAGTGAGAAGGTAGGAAGATATAAGGGGGAAGCAGGATCTTGCAGGAGATGGAGCAAAATATTTGGGAAGAGGCTATTCTTGTTACTATACTATACTGCACTAGCAGTGATAGATGCAAGAAGCAAGAACAGACCCATTATAGAAGCTTAGATCAGTGTTTATTTCTCTCTGTATTTAACTACAAGGTACATAAGAGCAGCAGTAGATCCTACTGACAAAAACGTTTTTTTTTTCTTTATTTTATTTTACACAAAAGAGAGAAAGCCAAATTGGTAAGAATTGTAGGCCTGGCAATGTGTTCTGGAAGAAGCCTTTGATGAAGACAAACTTTTTCCATAGCCTAGCTGGTGTAAGGGCGCCACCTCATGGAACACCGGCGCTACTACCGGCATGAAGAGGAAGTTTTAAACCTCGATAGGCGTTTTGCCTTCGACAGTTATCGACTACAAAAAAATGTAACGACTTAAGCAATGTATAACGCTGTGGACGAGACCGTCTGCCGAATTCAATACAATACTAATGAGGAACGTAGTGCGTGCTTATGTAATATTGGTTCCTAAATGGCCTGTTTATTTCGCATATTTGCGTTGCTTTGATGCATCGGGTTACGCAGAGCAACATATTGCTCAGCTAGTTTAAGTACAGTCAGCTTTCGGGGTGGACTTAATTACCGGAAAAATGTGCGTCTTTGCGCAGACACTCCTCCGCGGCGTCGCCACTTACGCAGCGCATTGCATCGGAACACAGCTGCATGCCCGGTTCCCTTCGGAATTTAAAAGAAGCTTCATAACAACTTTTTTTCTGATGGACCATCAAACGGACGTGAATGTCGGCGGACCTCGGATGAGCCCAGTACAAGAACGAAGCGATCATACCGCTTTGGTGGTTGGAGGCTCTCTTTATGTATGGGGTGGTTACAGAGTGAGTAATGTAGATTAAAACAAAATTATAATTTGTAGTAGTCGGATGATTACACAAGCCGTACCAAAATATAAACTGTACGGAAAGTATCAATAGCCCGGTTTATTGGAAATAAACATTACCACCACATGACATTTACAGTTTCATAAATTGTCTGTAACTTTAATATTGTTTTTAATCCTTGTTTTTTTAATTGCGTTTTGCAGTCAATGTCGGGGGAAGACGTTTTCTTTCCTGGCGATGAGATTTGTATATATGACATGAGGAGCGGTGAATGGTAAGAATAAACTGTGATCGCGGTGTTTAATACGGGATAACTTAATTTTGGTATTGTATATATTTTGGTATAGCCTTAAAAGTATAGCTACCTTTATGCAAATGCTTCGATATGTAGATGATTGTAATACTATACGGCCAACATTTGCATATTGGTATACTGGCACACAGTGCGCCACCGAGCGAAGCTCGTTCGCAGTATAATGGGCTTATTAAGACGGGGGTCTGCTTGCTTTTATAAGCGAGTGGTATCGGGTTATTGGGCTTCGTTTCTCTTAGGCAGACGCGTCCGATGGAGGGCGAGATCCCGCCGGCCCTGGCACGGTCCTGCGGCTCCTATCTCAGCGGCAGCATGTACATCTTTGGTGGCTGTAGCGACAGCGGCCACTCGAATCAGGTACGCCGGCAGATGTAAAGGGCAGGCCGGCGGGCGGGGGACGCGCTACCCGCAGGGGAACCTGAACAAGCGCATCCGAGCTTTTCTGCAGTGAAATTCACACACATGCCGTTCGTGCTCGGTGTTTCAAAGTTATATTCTCATGTGTACATGCGTAGTACAATGAAATTATTAGTCATCGTATTTATTGCTATAAGTAATAGCAAGTGACAGTGTACAATTTGCGTGACATCATTCAAATGGATTCGGTAAAACAAATGTATTATATTGATATTTTCCCACCTTTACGTAATATGGCACCATCATGTTATTATTTTATTAAGTACACATTCGTGTCATTTGAATGTAAATTAATTCCATTTAGTACTGAGCGTAAAATAGCTGCGGAACCCGTACGTTGCTTCGTAGACTAACACTTCTGTCAAGACAAGTTTACATGCAGGCTACGGCACAAAGTCGTTTTGTTCGTCGATACTTTTATGAGACCTAATTTTATACCATGAAGATTATCTACGCAATTTACGTTCTTTTTCAACATCAGTTGATTATAATAGAATCTCCGCGAACGGCAGTGAATTGTTCAGTTTTCTATTTGTTTCATTAGGCTGCTGTGACTACGTGAATATTGTGCGATTTAATGCGAAATTGTACGTTCTGTTATAGATGTATTGTGTTAATCTGCTGGATGAAAAGTACATTTGGAAGAACCTCACAGAGGGTGAGGGGTCTCTGCCCACACCAAGGGACAAGCACTCCTGCTGGGTTTACAAAGACAGGTGGGGTTGTTTGCTTAAAAAGTACAGCATTAGCAATACAAATTAATCCGATGATGTCAACAAAACAACAAATGACAAAAATAAAAATATAAGTTTCCGCAATAAATAAAATAACCTCAACACAAACAAACCTATAGAAAGTGTTTTATTGTCTGGCTACTACTGATAAGGTTATATATTTTTAAGCAGGGATGATTTTTGAAACTACATTGATTCAAATATAGGACAATGTGTAGCAGCACGTTATTGTATTTTATCTTCTTAGCCTTTAGTACTGTATTACAGTCCATTCTTTGCTTCACTTAACTGTTTTTGATGTCTGGACTCAGTAAGCAACTGAACTATCATACAAACAAGTGGAAAACAGCTTTTACAGATGTAGTGTGATAACTTAAAGTGAAAG
Organism: Petrocephalus zakoni; assembly: GCA_026774425.1. Classification (NCBI taxonomy): domain Eukaryota; kingdom Metazoa; phylum Chordata; class Actinopteri; order Osteoglossiformes; family Mormyridae; genus Petrocephalus; species Petrocephalus zakoni. Next base: position 460,560 of record JAODKN010000094.1, on the reverse strand, counting down.
ACGATCTGCTGAGGGCAGAAGCCCATAAAAAATCTAAATTGCTTTTCTGCAAGTTCATTTCATGTTTGTTTGATTTTAAGTATCAAAATACACATTGAAAGCAGCAACTGTGGATTCTAAAACAGAGGTCTGAGCAGTAATATACACTCTGGAGTAAGGGATTAATAATAAGTAGGTTATAAATAGGTTTAAATTAAATTAAATTGGGTTAGGAGTCAAGTCTCTCAAAAGAGCAAACTGTATAGTGAGATGGGCTAGATGCAAAAGACACAGAGGTATGGGATTAATGATTAGTTTTCTTTGTTTTATGTAGGATTATTTACTTTGGTGGTTATGGATGTAAGCAGACCAGAGATGTCCACCCCAGCAGTTTTACTGTAGATGAAGCGTCTTGGGTAAAATACAACCCCTCTGTGTTTTTTCCTATTTTCCGCTCTGCATGTTTGATTGAGATATATGTTGCGATATAACATTTGCCATTTGCCTTCCAGGCTGTGATTGGGAATATATTGTTTAGGTTCTGGGGTTGGAACAATGAAGTTCATGTTTATGATCCCAGCAGCAACACCTGGACTGAGCCTCACACTATCGTAAGACAAACGGATTCAGACTTGATCCATACTTCCACTTTTGCTGGGTTTCTCTCAATAATAAATGTTAAGTTTACCAATAAAACATTATTTGAGAGGCCACAGTCTTCAGCGCCTCAAGGTTTTTTAATTAAGAACAATGTACTTTGCCGGTTATAGTGTGGTTTAGTCAGGTTGACAGAGTGCCCAGCAGACATAGGTTTGTACAGAAATTTTATTTGGCATTTGATGACAGGGTTCTCCCCCAACGCCGCGGGCTGCTCATGCCAGCGCTGCTGTGGGCAGCAGGGGGTATGTATGTGGAGGCACGGTGAGTGACTTTCATGTTCTCTGCTCTCTCATGACCAGCCTCACCTCTATTTAAACACATTTGCAATGGGGACATAGCTCAGTTTCTGTGGAAACCGCACTTTTTTAGGGTGATGTTATTTTTTTTATGTTTCCTTAAGAACAAGAAAGTGAAGTCTGAGTGTGATTTTGATGTACTGAAGGCTGAGTGTGATTTCGGTGTGCTGAAGTCTGAGCGTGATTTCGGTGTGCTGAAGGCTGAATGTGATTTCGGTGTGCTGAAGGCTGAGCGTGATTTCGGTGTGCTCAAGGCTGAGTGTGATTTTGGTGTGCTGAAGTCTGAGTGTGATTTTGGTGTGCTGAAGGCTGAGCGTGATTTCTGTGTGCTGAAGGCTGAGTGTGATTTTGGTGTGCTGAAGGCTGAGCTTGATTTTGGTGTGCTGTGATTTTGATGCACTGATAGCTGAGTGTAATTTTGGTGGGCTGAAAGCTGATTGTGATTTTAGTGTGCTGAAAGCTGAGTGTGAGTCCACTGTGCTGAAGGCTGAGTGTAATTCTGGTGTGCTGTCTCTCTATAGGAAAACATTATGCTGGACCTTCATTGTCTGGATTTGGAGTCCTGGACATGGACAAATGTGTAAGAACAGAATGATATTTAACAACACAGAAATCACAGTTAACAATTTTCTTAAACAAAAGGCATTAGAATGGGTTTTGTGTACTATAATGTCAAATAAAAAAAGCTTTACATCTCTATGGAACAGTGTGCCTTCGGAAACTATTACTCTGAGGCACTCGGAATGCTATTTCACCTAATACTCTTGCTAGGCACGTTCCACCAGTGCTTAGTGATATTGTATTTCTTTGGAATCTTTACAGAGTGTTTCATAACTCCCTCCTAGGGACATGTGGATCATTTTCCAGCTGTTAGCGGTGAATATTTGGGTCTTTTATCTGGCATCTAGGAATGTCACTAGTAACTGTCTATGACATGATCAGACCAATCGCATAGTCAGGTCACTTGATTCTACCTGACAAACCTCTATTTTACTTTGGTGTTTTCACTTAGGATTGCCATAAATGTGCCCTGGTTATTATTTTGATTCCTCAGTCACAAACCCATATGACTCCACATTTATGTTTTCCTGTATTCATAAAATGCTCAGTAGTTTAACACTTTCCCACTGGACAGCCTTTGCCTGTTGTTACAAGCATTGTTTACTAGTATATATAGACACTGAGTGGTATTTCACTATGTTTTAAAATAAATGAAATGCTGGGTATGAGTATTGCCTGTTTCTGACAGATAGTAAGGCTGCAACTCCAGCAATGTGTGACCATGACAGTAATATTTCTCCCTCTGTTGATCTTTCAGTTGTGTTATACATTGTAATAGATGATTTTTATATTTATTTGACCCAGAGCCTTAACTGGGTTTGAAATGATGAAGTTCACTGGGAGCTAATGCTTTCTGGATATACTGCAGGCTAGCTTTTTATGGGCATTGGATAAGTGCTTGAAAATTGGTAAAAATATACATATCAATGAAAAATATATGTAAAAAGCTTGTACTTTAGTACAGTCATAACTCTGGACTTTTTACTCTTAGTTGGCGTCATCGGGGCATTATTTTCGCAATTGAAAGGCATAGCATTCATAAATTAAAAACAGAGGCCTAGCCCAACCTTACATGCACACAGGAGTAGTTGCTGATTTGCTGTTCTGTTGTTTTCAGAGTTTCCCAGCCAGCTGTGCCTCCGGGCCGTTCGTGGCACACCCTGACCGCATTTTCCTCCAGTTCCCTCTTTCTCTTTGGCGGCCTGAACCAATACTGCGAACCCCTCAGTAAGTAACACCTGCTTTTCAGGTGCCAGCTCAGTGCTTAGCATAACAATGGCCACATTTACGATCATACTTTACATTTCTCCTGAGGTGATGGCTGGGTGTTTGACCTCGAAACAGCAGAATGGAGGCAGTTTCAACACCCTCACCAGGATAAGCCCAGGTAAGAAGTCCCATCTTATCTGATAACAGAGAAATATATATGTAATCAGGAAATACCATCAGGAGTGAGCAAAATGAGTGAGCAGAATGCCCTTAACTTATATATTATCTCTAACTTTTAAATGTACATTTAAAAAATAATAAAATAAAATTCCTGTTCTCTTCTAGAATGAAAAACTGTAGTGAAACAAAGAAGGATTTAGATAAAACACATTTATTCTATATATATCAGTGGTGGAAAGAGTACTGAAAATTTATACTTAATTACAAGTACTGTTACATTGCTGAAATTATACTCAATT
>JAODKN010000094.1:433666-451491 GCA_026774425.1 Petrocephalus zakoni | reverse complement strand
TTTTTTTTTTACCTGTAGCCCTTTGAGATCGGCGATGAAAAGGGCATTATAAATAAAATGTATTATTATTTTATTATTATTATTACTGTGGGTACCCCCTGCGTGGATTTTGCTTAACCACAGCCTGCATTTGGGTCACTCCTCACCTGCAGATGTGACAGAATGCTAGCAATTCAACCTATGAGGCTGAGATAGAGACTAATCCACCACTGAATATCATCTTACAATTGTCCAGTAATACTGGGGAAATATCAATATCTAAATACTTGATATTTACACTATGAAATGGGAAAGAGGACTTGTGAGCTTACAAATCAAAGTGAATATAATGAATAACTAATTCATAATTCTTCTGGCAAAAAACATCTCAGCCTACCATGGAGGCTACCTTTTCAGGTGGTTTTATTCCAATAGTTTGTTCACACAATGTATCACAGCTTGCTATGTAGCCGCAGACTGGTCAGAGTGCCCATGCTGACCCCTGTCCGCTGCCAAAAATGCCTACAATGGGCACATGAGCATAGAAAGTGGCGCGGCAGATGAAGGTGACCTGGCCTGATGAGTAATGTTTTTCTGTTGCATCATGTGGACGGCTAATTCATGCAGGCCCCACCTTGCAACTTAGGACTTCAAGGATCATAAGATTTAGTGTCAGATACCACTGGACACCTTCAGAGTCCATGCCTTGATGGCTCCTACACAATTTTAGATACAGTATAATCCTTGGGGCATGTATTGTCCCCCATTGTCCACTGTTTAAGGCACACTTTGCATGACACATCTCTCGTATATTTTTCGGTGAATAGACAATTTATTGCGCCATTGTACATTATATGGATACAGAGTAATAATGTACAGTATAAACATCAGCCCAAATTCCAAGGGGCATGCATTATCCCCTATAGTGCACTGTTCAAAGCACAATTCATTAGATGTCAGACTAATTTGGTTTTAAAGCTATGACACCATTAATTTGTCTTATGTGCATTGTATAGATACAGTATAATATTTAATATATGTAGAGACACAGATAGCCTGAAAACCCAAGGAATGTGTATTCTCCCCCATAGTCCAGTGTTGAAACACACTTTGCAAGACATTTCTGTCTCAGGTTTGAGTTTGAAGGCCATTTTCTACCCTTTGTGCTATTAATGGGCACTTGGGGCACCAGTGACTGAGTGAATGGGAAGTGCATATACGAGAAATCACTTTGTTACATTGCTATTGATGAGATTTTGCACTGGCTTGAACTACAGAAATAATTGGTGTGTATTGGGCATCAAAAGCTTGTCATTAATAACTGCCTAGTTTGATTTGTTAAATATTACAGCCAGAAAACTGAATATCGAATATAAGACTTTACTGCAGTTTCACCACAGATGCGTCATTCGTTGTTCTAGGATCAGAAATGTGCAAACAGCAGAAAAGTTTGAATGGTCTTCAAAGAGCAAAGCCTAAAATATGGTGGGTGAGTGACTGAAATCCACTATTGGAGATGAAGGAGCGATAGCACTATACAGAAACAATAAAACAGACAAGACTTCCAGTTACAAACAAAGTTTTATTGAGTCCTGGATCAGTACAAGGGATCTAGCAGAACAGCATAAGGTTTTCCCAGTTTTTCAGTTTGTCGGGTTCATTGATTTATGACTTTTATATGACATATAAAAATAAAATGGAAAACAAAAATGGAATGTTCAAGATGCTTTTAATGCTGTATGCATGAATTACTTTCCTAACCTGCATATCTGATGGCTGAAAGACTTACTTCAGCACAGAGGATGTCAGTAATGGCGACAGAGAAATAGAAGCAACGCTTTATACACTCAGTAGGCGAGTATAGCTTAGCAGGGCATGTGGAATTTATAAGTTGCAAAGTTGACTGTATTGCCCAAAGCGTTGTGCGATGCAACTGAAGGGAAGCAGAGTTTTTCGAAAATTAAGGAAACGCGTGCTTTTAAGCAGCAATATTCCTTTTGCCCCTGCTCTGCACTCCAACTTAGACATCATTTAAATCAGAACTTGCCTTCTCACTGTGGACCAACAAGGGCAACTCAAATCCTTAATTCCTTACGCTTCACTGCACAACTGGCCTCCTTCCGATCCAAAGCCCTCCACTGCAAGTAAGGCTCCTGAATATACACAATGCCAGCATTTCATATTCAACAACCATCTTTAAGCAAACAGGTTCACCACTTCACATTATTAAGCAAAGGAAAAGTATGGAAAAAGTCCCATTCTATGTAGTACACAGTAGCTATCAGTCAAAGCGAGACATGTTGATCAGAACTGAAAATATTAGTAGCCAAATAAAACACAGTGAAATGCTATCATCAAGGACAACTTCTGACTGACTAATCTCAGATGTTTATATATTACATTTTAGTATTTCAACACTTCCTAAAATGGAAAAAGTTATGATTAAAACTGTTGCCCAAATCATAAAATTCTAGTCCTTGACTTCTGACATTTGTATTATAGTCACAATAGAATATATTTACATAAAATACTGAACTTTGTTTCAAAATGTTTTTGTAAGTAAAATAAACTTTCCCTCCCCCGATTTATGATTATCACTGTGATGGTCCATCGTAAAAATGTTTAAGGCAGAAAAAGGCAAATAACACATAAGGATATGACATAAGGATTGACACATGCAAACAGGGTATCGTTTTTTAGGGGCAACCTTTGTTGGTGATGGACTATACTGAGAATTTCCCTCATCTCCTGAAGTCAAAGGAAACTTAGCTACTACAAATTTTACTGTTTCTGTGCTCTCATCTGTTGACACCTCTCATAAATGTTCATTCAAGTGCACGTAGACACAGGGCTGGACTAGGAATAAAAATTGGCTAAAGGTAAAATTTTGCCAGTCGCGAGGGGATAACTTTTGCTGAGTGACATTTTGCTGATAAGGGGGGAGGGGTCCACATGATAAATTTTGCCATTGTGCCAGATGGCCTGTCCAGCCCTGCACGCAGGCATTCTCTCCCTACTTATTTCACCCTCAAACTACTTAATTGCAAATGCACCCCAAACTCTTCTCTAATGAAATGGGCGGCTCTGTTTCAGACGCTCCTTTGAAACCATGCAATGAGGCATTCCCGCTGCTGTCAAACCAGCTGATGCCAGACTGTTTGCAGGGCGCCAAGTCCCACATTAAATCACTCTTCAACTAAACACTGCACTCTGGCTTACAGCCAGCAGGTGTCACAGCTCAGCTTGGAAGAATTTGTGGATCTTAAAGATTCAGTAAACAGCAATTTTCGCGGTAGACCTATTCAACAATAACAATAACTGGACGCACACAGATAAATCTTGCATAGAAAACGTTTGAAACAAGAACAGACTGGTATTTATATAACTTTCAAACAGACTATTCTCAGAATAAGCAGTTTTTTTTTGAGAAATGGGAACCTGAAATCTGCCCATAAATCTGAAAGTATGAACTATTAACCCACTAGTTCACACTGTAACTCATCTTTAAGGCGACATTACGAATATGACCAACAGGATATGTGAACATGAGTGGTGCAGTTAAAAACTGTTGTACACTAGCTGACCAAAATTAAATAAAAAAAATACAATTAAAAAAAGTTACTGGTTGAATTTAAATCAGCAACTACTAAAGAGCCAAAGATTGGATCATTATGACAGCTCAGCAACATTATGCAGCAATAAAGGTCAACTGAGTACCTGAATCTACCGACTGGCCAGGTTATCCCATCAGTGGACTTTTTCTTCCCTAATGGCATGGCATTACAGGATAAGAATGCCAAGATTCACCGGTCTTGAATTGTCAAACAGTGGTTCAGGGAGCATGGGGAATCATTTTCTCATGTGAAACCACGGAGTCTTGACCTTAACCTCATTGAAAGTCTTTGGGATGAGCTGAAGAAGACTTTACAGAGTGGTTCAACTCAGTGTGCGATCATATGTAAATCCTGTAATCTTCAACACATCTGCCAGATGATAGTAAAAGGACAATGCAAAATTCTTTAGATGGTATTTATATGGAATCATATCATATATACCTGGCTAAAGGTATGGACTAACTGTAAAACAGCAGTACAGAAAAAAAAATTGACATTCTTTTTAGAAAAACATTTTTATATTGTTATGTTTGACAATGCAGAGCCCCGCAAAATATGACCATGCCATCTCAGAATCCACTGCGGACAGGGGGTGCTGGGGGGTGACACCCCACCCACCGGTACCAGTATAGCATGGACCATGGCCAAGTGCAATTAAACCACACCCATTCAGATAACAAAAAAGCAGGCCTGTGCGGAAAAGCAAAAAGCAGAAATTAGTGAAAGATGCGACAGTCTGGCCTATAATACCCTTTTGTTTAGTTTTGCTTCCTACTTCTTGTTTAATGTACTTGTCCCAATGAGAACCTACAAATATTCTTATAGATTTTAAATACCCTAAAATTTCCATCAATCATTTGGATGTGTAACCGTGTCCGTAAGTAGCACCCAAAATGCTTTGCTGCACACAAACCTTTTCACATACAGAAATAGGCATGTAAAGGGTTTCTGTAACTGGAGAGTACATTTCTGAAGTAGCTACTAAAGGAACGTGTTAAGATGAGGATTCCAGTTCTGTGCAAATTGGGGTTTTCGGATTCATTGATTGTACCATACTTGCAGGGAAAATAAGGAGAGGCATGAGACGAGATGAGAATCAGCCAATGCTGGCTGGCACCTGCCAGTGGACAGTGGGCTACATGAGGACTGTGCATCACCTATATGTACGTTTCAGGGTGTTGTTTCACGTGGGCAATGTCCGCCAGCCATGTGGCTCTGTCCTACTGCAGCTGGAGCCCAAAAGACAAATGCAATTATGCTTATCCACTGAGAGCAGTAAGAACAGTGGGGGTGGTGACTGTGAGACACAGTACTGGTCAATGTCACTGCGCCCACTTGTGACTACACTTTAGTTTTCAGTACTTACATAGAGGAAGGCAGAGAGAGAGACACTGCACTGGGAAAGCTGAGCGATAGGGCATGGGGGGGAGGAGGGTTAAACAACAAACAAGCTAAATTAAAAAGGTGTATTAAAATGAGATGGCACGCTGGGATCTGACGCTTTCCTCTGCCCCTCTCCCTTGCTCCTGCCCGTCTCCTCCCTGCCCTCACATGGCCTCTACGTAGTTGGCGGGCAGCATCCCCTGCTGGCCTGTGCGCTCCACACGCCCGTACATCCAGCCCTCGTCGATCTGCTGCACGTCCAGGATCACGTCGCCATCCTGGAAGGACACCTCATCCTCGTCCGCTGCTGCGTAGTCATACACGGCTCGGTACCGCTTCTGCATACAGGTTCAGACAGAGCCAGGCATCATGGTCAAACATGCATGCAGACACAGCCGTGGCACCAGAGTCAGACACAGGTATCGCTTTTCATGCTACTTTGGCAAAAACTACTTTGCCTTGCTACCAAAACAAGTACATAAACAATGAGGTCCAGAGACAAAGTCCACTCAGTGGCAGAATTAGAGGGGTAGTCTGGGGAGTCAGTTTCCTCACCCCCCCAGCAGAAGTTGGGGCTGCAGCAGCATGGTGTGCAGGCTCAGGGCTAGGGTCATAGTGGTGGTTGTGAGGCTCAGCAGGCCGCTGATGGAAGCCTGTGTCGAACGAGGGCAGCAACCAATCAGAGAGAGTGAAGAGAGCAGGCACACTTTATGAAGGGCAACAGACACATTCTCCTCCAAAACGGGGTAAAAATGGCGTAGGCTACTGGAGGAACCAAAGCAGAAGCACAGCCAGAAGCAGAGTGCACCTTTAGTCAAAGTATCCATCGCCTTCACTGACATGATGGTCATACACTGAGACGAAATTTCAATCACGCTGATTGCAGTGCAAGAGTAGACTAAATGTAATAAGCAGTTAAACATGACATATCCAAAAATACAGGATAAAAAAACAGCTCTGTTAATGGGCAACTGACATGAATGAATAGGATTGTGCAGTATATAGATCAATAGATTTATGGGTTATGATTCCAGAGAAGGAACAGCCATAGTTAGTCCTTTTAGTCAGTCAGGGATAAAGTGATTTGTAAGACCCACTGTTGTGGCTCCACTTGCACTGATAGTATCTGGGGAGGGGGGGTGAACAAACATACAGTACCTGGGAAGGAGTCAGTCTGAGGGGACGGCGAATCTCCACCCGTGCGGTTCTTCTCAAACTCCTCGTGGTACTTGATCTGTGATGGAGCGGGGAGAGGCAGGCATTTGGGTCAGAACTGCTCCACTGCAGCGGCTCAGTGCACGCTAACGGCAGCCTTTGCAGCGGTTTAGTGCGCGCTAACGGCAGTCACTGCAGCCACTGCAGCGGTTCAGTGCACGTTAACAGCAGTCACTGCAGCGCCTCAGTGCGCGCTAACGGCAGCCACTGCAGTTCTCCCTGTTACATACACAGGTGAGGAAGGAGCTTACCACTACACAGCCAGCACTAATGTCATCATTCAGAATAAGCGGTGGGGAATGGGGGCGGCTTACTGACTTTTTGACAGCCGAGATGAAATGGAGATAAAAAGGGAGCCATTTCCTAATGCTGACCAGCGACGCAGAAACACGCTACATGCTCAAGCCGGTGGGTATGAACGAGATGTTTTACTGCAAGGACACCTCTAAGATCAGTCAGCAGTGTGAGAAGTAAAAGTGTTCAAGGCTTCATTTTCCAAAGAGTGGCATTTTCCGTAAGCTGCTCAAAGGTCAAATTGTATACGAAAAAAAAAAAACTTTCAAAAATACACAAAAAATGTTGCAGTTCTCCACAATTACCACCAGGGGCTGTCACTGCTCTCATACTCCTCCCACCATCCCTTCCTTATTAGGTATGAGGCTACACACAATTCCGTTTTTGGAAGAACTTGAAAACTAAAGGGAAATGACATAATCGCTGTGTCATGTGATCATGTTGCTAAGCAACACTGCTAGATACAAGGAACAGGTAGTGAGTAAGACAAGCTAAGAGGGAGGGGAGGGTAAGAATGAAAAGCTTTTCTGAAAGAGTATGGGTCAAAGCGGGGCGGCACTACCAAAGAAAGCAGGCACTGGTATGACTCAACATCCGGCTTGCTGAAGTGGCTCTGACAGCAAGCTCCCGAGCGCTAAGCATGACGCGCTTCATTACAATGCCGGGTTTGTTCATTAGGCAATGTCATTTGCACATTTATGTGATGGTTTGGCACAGACAGTATACAAAAGAAAGCCCCCGCCACCATTTGTGAAATTCTAATAGATACTGAGGAAGGCATGGAGGGAGTGGCACTTTCAGAGAATATATATAAAAAAAAGTCACTGACACTGCTCTTAATTCATATATCACTCCTCTCCTTTTTTAATGGGGGGGGGGATTTCATCTCCAGGACACACCTGTCGGGGTTTCTGGTTTTGTCTCTGTTTAGTTTTCGTTGCATGAATAATGCAGTGTTATTTGTGTGAGTGTGTGGCACTCGATGCCATTTACACGGATTTCAAATCAGCAGATCACACACGCAGTCGCCAGAGGGGCATAACCGCGGCAGGAATTGAGAGGCATGTCTCAGCTGGAAGGCGCCGTCCCACAGCAGTGGATAACATGCTTCAGACATGCCTGACAGCTGCTGTAGCATCCTGCACAGCTGCCCCGACAAACGACTATCACATAGGTGACCAGCCCATTTCAGGTCTGAGCTGCAGTGCGTTTCTAAGGAGGCCATGGCAACCAAGAGCTGGGTGGATGAAAGCTAGGAGGATGGCTGGGCACACAGGCAGACTGAGGGAGCATCGCCATAAAGGCATAAACGCAGCTGCTATCTATGTACACAGGTGGCAACAGAGAAGAGCAGCGGGACGCGCCAGCACAGGCCCCAAGTGCGAGTGTGCTGTGTAAGCCTGCAGCCCTGCGAGCACGCGGCACAGAGACCCCCTTCCAGGCAGAGGCAAGCAGGAACCCGTCCCACAATGCCAGGGAAAATTCCACAACCGAAACACACAAAGACCAGGATCACACCTCAGATGAAAGCCACCTTTCCATGTCTGGAAGCAGCTCTCTAATATAAATCCGAAGAAAAATGAGTAATTCTCACTGCAGTCAGCTACTTGGGTTTGAAAGGTCCATTTATTGGTAGATATTGGGCCCATTTATGCAAAAAAAAAACATCCACAAAAATGACAAAAGGGCTGAATGCTGTGTGAGGTTCAGTGGAGGCGCTGGTTCTATTAAGACATTTGAAAAGCCTGGCTAGCCATGTGACTCAGCTGTCATAGTGACCGTACAACCGTACAAACTGCTGCTGTTGAACGACAGCCGTAAACCGAGGGTAACAGACCACTGAGTAAATAAACATGCAGGTTAGACCATGGCTGTGGTGCATGAGAGAGGCTAGTGGTCTGATGGGCCTAACAGGGGCCCCATGGCTCGCTTCAGGGAATAAACAAGCCCTGCAACTGAGCACACGCCTTCCTGTAAGGGGACAGAGTGGTGACACTACACAACCGTTTGACCTGATGGTGGCAGCTGGTACATGGTTTCACATATCCGCAGTGCCTATGGGGCTTGTGGGCTGCCACCTCAGACACTGTGACCATGTCCCCCTCATCTGCTGTGCCTCTGTCCTATAGAAGCCTTATGAATGTCTTTGATGATTCCTGCTTCCTGTGTCAACCTCATTTGGCCCGTTTGGGTGCATGATAGTTAGCCCCCATCTAGCTGACAGCACAAATTTGGTGCAGGACTGCCGTGGAAATGCCAAATGTGGCAGCCCGACCCGGCAAAGTGCTGCGGCAGAAACACTCAGACATCAGAAGTGTATGTCAGAAGCGATGCTGCTGTTATTTCAGTCTCCAGATCAGCATGACATTATGCAGCATGAATGTTTCTTTTTAGAGATACCAGCAGAAGCAGCAGTAGATCAGTAAGACTTTCATGGGCCTTTCCCCCTACTTTCTCACTCCTATTCTGCTAGCCATTGTGACACCAGCAGAGTGAATGTGGCATGGATCCCTCTGGATCTCCATGGCAGAGGAAGAGGAGGAGAGCCAAAGAGGTTCCTAACGTCACTTCATTCCGCGCGAGAGGAGGGCGGCACCAGAAGCGGACACACATTGCTGATCTGGTCCTGCGACTTTTTGATGCGCTGCATTTCCGGCGTGTCGGCCACCACGCTGAAGCCCTTCCCCTTGTTCTTCTCAAAGTCCTCCTTGTACAGCACCTGTAAAACACCAGCATACACATCTGGCCTGAGTGGAGGCAACGACATCACTGTGGGGGGCAGAGATCACTGAGTTTCCTCCCAGATGTCAGGCCAGACTAGGGCTGCAAAAAAACGATTTTGATAATTGATTAATTGATCATGTGATCAGGTAATCAGCTAATCAATTATCTGGGCTAAAACTTTTCAGCCCACAGCCCTTATAATTGATAAGGGGGTTCCCCCCAGTAGATTGTGCTGACCAGCTGGGGAGGGGGTTCCACCCACCCTGAATCGGTGTCGTCCTCCCCTAGCTTAGACAGGACGACGAGAACAGAGACACTGTCTACACACAGGCTCCACTCAGTTCAGGGCTGCAAGGATGGGAAGATCATCACAGAAAGCAGCTTAAAATAGGGGGGGGGGGAGGAGAGAGAGAGGAAATCGCTTACTTCCGCATTTAAATGTCAGCACCCAGACAGGCAGGAAGGTCCGAAATATCACTGATGGAAAACAAGTGTCGGCACAGGGGGGTAGGGGGGTGCTGACATATAGGGGGCAGAAGCCAGGGCAGACAACTGTGCTCCGAGGGGCTCCTGACCCTGTAAACACGGCCTAACACAGTGACTCGCCAAGTGCCCAGAACAGACATGCGGTGCAGGGATGGGAAGACCATAGACCAGAGGAGAAGGTGCAGTGTCATTATGTTTAGCAAGCAGCATGAAATCTGGACTGACTGCCACACAGTAATTAGTGAGGGGATCTGCATATTAAAGGATATGATGGGGTCAGACAATTTTACACGCATGTGTCAGTCAGTAAATTACCAGACGTGACAAAGGAAAGCGGAGGACAGGCCAGGAAAGGGAGGAAGAGAGACATGAAAAGGATGAATGCAAAGAGGCAGAGCGAAATGTCTGCTAGCAGGTGAGCAGGAACATGAGGCTCACAGGTTCAAAACCTACAGGAAGTGCTGTTCAAAGACTTGGCCAAAGAACTAGAGAAATGGATTAGAAATGGATTACCAATACAAGAGTTTCCAAAAAAGGTGGGACGCTGTGTGAAATGTAAATAAAAACAGCTTGCAATGATTTACAAATCATATAAACCCATAATTAATTGAAGCCAGAACAAAGACAACATATTAAATGTTGAAACTGAATTTTTTTTATTGTGTTTTAGACAAATGTAATGCTGGCATCAAATTCAAATTGAGCATATATTTAAAAAAAGACAGGACCGGAAAAGTTGTGTAGTGCTAAAACAAAGTACCCGGTTGAATATCTCACAACTAAAGAGGTTAATTGGCAAAAGGTCATTAAGATGATTGGGTACCAAAAAAAAAATCCTCCCAGAGAGGCAGTATCTGTGCAGTGAAGATGGGGAGAGGTTCACCACTCTGAAAGACTGCATGGGCAAATAGTGCAATAAGTTTAGAATCTTTCTCAACACAATATTGTGAAGTTTTTGGAATTTCATCATCTACGGGCCAAAATATAATTCAAAGAATCAGGGAATCCGGAGAAATGTCTGTATGCAAGGGACAAGGCAGAAAACCCTGCAGACTCCTTTGGGCCCGAGCTCATTTGAGATGGACTAAGGCAAAATGGAAAACTGCCCTGTAGTGTGACAAATCAAAATTTCAAATTCTTGGACACTTTGTCCTCCAGACTAAAGAGGAGAAAGACCATCCAGCTTGTTATCAGCAGCCAGCATCCACAATGGTATAGGGGTACATTAGTGCTCATAGCTTGGGTAGCTTGCAGATCTGGGGAGGTACTATTAATGCTGAACAATAAATACAGGTTTTGGAGCAACATATGCTGCCATCCAGGTAGTCTTTTTCAGAGAAGACCTTGTGTATTTCAGAAAGCTAAGAAAGTGTCAAACCGCATTCTGTGTGTATTACATCGGCATGGCTCTGTAGCAGAAGTGTCTGGGTGCGAAACTGGCCCGCCTGCAGTCCATGCCTGTCACCCAATGAAAACATCTGGTGCATCATAAAATGAAAAATACGACAAAGGAGACCCCAAACTATTGAGCTGCTGAAATTCTATATCAAGAAACTCAGTTCCCAAACATTTTCAGAGTGTTGTTAATGGAGGCGATACAACACAGTCGTAAACATGCCCGTCCCATTCCCAAGGTTTTTTGAAAGGTGTTGCTGGCATCAAATATAAATTGAGCATGCATGTCAAAAAACTAAATTTCTGTTTAAACCTTTGATAAGGTATCTTTGTTCCATTTTCAATTAAATATGGGTTTATGTAAATCATTGCATTTTGTTTTTATTTACATTTTACAGAGCATCCCATCATTTTTACAACATCCTAACTTTTTTGGAGAGGGTCATATAAGCCTGGCCCAGTGTTTAAACGTGAGGTATATCACTGTGTACAACAACAACAAAAATAATGATAATAATAGGAGGAGTGGGATGCTCAGGGCAGTATGTGTTGGAGACTGAAGACATTTAGAGCCCGGCAGAGATAAATCCACAGAATGTGGAGGAAGAGGAGAAGGAGGAGTAGAGCAGTAACACTGCAGATGGATGGAGCTATCAGGAGAGCGATTGGCAGTGAGCTGGGCAGACCACTTCTTACCTGGCTCTGCATCTTGCTCTGCTGCTTCAGACGGAGGTTCTCTGGGGTGTCAGCCACACTGGTGAAGGAGGTTTTGGGGTAGTGTCTGCAAGAGGGGATACACGTGTCACACAGCTGCTGGCCACCAATTGGGGAAAAACAAGCACTGCCTTTGACAGATGTGACATTTCCAAGCTGCCCACCCCTGCTGATGCTCCTGCTGCCCGTGGAGCCAAACAAGGCTGCCGATCAGTACGCATGCCTGGGGAGGGAGGCGGCCTATAAAACTGCCCTGCTAATGGCCCTGACAGGGGCCCCCGGGCTGCTCCAACAGCATTCAGGTTATTCAAATGGAGACCTGAAAAAATGTCCCTAAAAGTAAGGAAGTAAGCAAAAGTACCTGGATCATTTGGGGTTAAGGACTATAGAGGTCAACCGATATTGGTATTTCAGGGCCGATGTCGATACCGATTATTGTTGGTTATATTAGGCTGTTCTATATAAAGTGAATATTACTTTAATTGCAAATAAAAAAAAAACAAGATGTACAGTCGTCCCTTGCCACCTCGCGCTTCGACTTTCACGGCTTCACTCTGTCGTTTACAGTACTGTGCTCATTAAAGTATAAACAGTACTGTGCTCATTAGAGTATATACAGTACTGTATATTCATTAAAAAGTTAATCGAGACGGTGAAAATAATACAGCGCGCTCGGTTGTCTTGAGTTAATTATATCCTCTTCCTATCCTGGCCACTGCCTGGCTCAGCCTCACGCAAGTTCATGTCTCTCATACGCGCTTCTACATCGCGATCTCTGAGAACTTTTATCCCACGAGGGCTCCTAAACGTGCTGCTTCTTCTAAGCCTTCTGCTTCTTCTTATTTTCATAGGTTATTAGTTCTGTGTAAGAATTTTGTGTGTACGTAAATGCACAATACTACTACTACTAATAATGATATATTTGTAACGTCTAATACATCTTATTTTCTCTTATTTTGTCTAATCTATTGGGTAATACGAGTGTAATTGTAACTAAAGGGTGCTGTTTCACGTCTAAAGGGCTCTTAAACCGTATTTAGCAGGGGCGTAGATTTAGGGTGGACGGAGGGGATGTGTTCCCACCAATATCCTCCGACCATTGAAATGTCCCCATCAATAATTTAATCCACTTAAAAAAAAATAAAAATCGTGCTGTCAACATTAACCTAGACAGGCAGAAAGGGATAAATCACGTTCTCTCCTTGAGTCCTCCCGCCCCCAAAACACATATGAACATTTTGATTGGCTGTGCCTTTCCCTGCTATCATGTGAGAGGCTATGGCTGCGTTCAGATACAAGCAGCGCCAAATGCAGTGCATTTTTTTTCCCGTGCAAGAAGGTGTGTTGGGTGACATACATGTGAGGATGGCATCAGCAAAAAAAAAAGAAGCTGGACATAAGGAGCTTTTTTCAAAGAAAAGTGTAAGTCACTTCAAGTTCGTTAGTGAATCCATCAAAGTCCATCAAAGTAACGACAACAGTTAACATTAATGCTAGTGTTTTTTTTTTTACAGCTTTGACGCACATTCATTATAGCAGGGCAGGCTATAGTAATCTGCTTCTATATATACTGATGTTTGAGATGTTTCATTTGCACTATGACTCAATAAAAATAGTCTTTATTAAACTTTGTCAGTTATTAAACATTCCTTTAACATTACACTATTCCTTAATTTAACTTAATTGCATTTAGAGTGGATTAATATCAATCGAAGCATTGCTAGTATTAATGTAAAGTGATTTTGCATTTTGCAGCATATTAAAAAAACATGCATTCCGTGGACGGAGTTGGGGTGGAGTCATAGGTCCCCACCAATTTCCAGAGCAAATCTACGCCCTTGGTATTTAGAATGTCATAAACTGGTTTTCTATGTACTAACTAATAACTATTCGATTTATAAATAAAGAATCGTACTTCGTGGAAATTCACTTTTCGCGGTAGTCTGGAACGGATTAAACGCGATAAAACGAGGGACGACTGTATATACTTTTTACAGATCAAAGTATTCATAACATAGTTGCTGCAAGAATAAGACATTAAAAATAAAGCATCTAATAAAACCTATATGCCTGAGCTGAACAAATCAAATTAATTGATGGTTTTAATACCATTACCATTTGGAAACGCATTTAAATTTGCAGTCAGAGAGTCCACGTTGTCAGCTAACGTTACATGTAACATGTGAGAATCCCATAGGGATGAGTAATGTAAGTACTGTGATGTAAAGTAAGATAAGCAGCGTGAAAGCTCAAATAGGCTCCTGTAACGTTAGCTGTCGGCGATAACGATATTAACACTTTAATTGTCATTACAGGTAACATTGCTGGCTCATACGGCAGCGTAATGCATTCACTAAAAAAAAAAAAAAAAAAAAAACCTGGTTAACGAAATACACTTTACATAAAACACACACGCTCGGATGTTGTTTTTTTCCTTTACTGAATGCATGATGTTTCCGTAGGCTCACCACAACAATCGTTATTCAGACATTTTCAGCAGTGTAACTGGGAAAGCGGGCAGGCTTTTCATTGTGGAAACAGGTGAGCCGTGGTGTTTTGTAACTTCAGTATGTAGGACTGTACTGTTTTAATTTGCGGATCAAAACATCAGCTGCTTTACTTTCCAATTTCAGCCCAAGCTCAGCTGACACTCCTGTCTCCTCTTCACCCTCCTTGGGGCTTCACGCTGCGCTCGCGTGTGAGTGCGGTGTGAGTGACAGCAAGGCTTCAGCGTTGACTGGCTTACTGATGTGACATAACCAATCAGAAGTTGCTGTGGGCGGGACATTAAATGAAGGCGTGGGATAAGAGCAAAGAATGCAGAGGAAGAGATGGCAGCGGACCCACAGTAGCGCACCTTGTAATTACTTAATATCGGTGAGCGTTAATATAAAAACGCAGATACCGATAATTGGCAAAATGCCTAATATCGGCCCCCAATAATCGGCCAGGCCAATAATCGGTCAACGCCTATTAAGAACCTCACTCATTGGCCTTTAGAGACTGTACCTGCATGTTATAGGATTGTTAACTTTAATTCTTCTCGTAATGGCTCCAAAAATCATCACAGTAGTAATGGTACCCTCATGTTCATTATGGAGGCCAACCCTCACGGTCCCTCTCAGGATTCTGCCCAGGGTGGCCGTGCCCACATTAAGGCATTCCCCAGTATAGCACCTTCTCTCCTGAGCTCCTCTCATAGCACTCCTTTCTCACAGTCCATACTACACATCAACTTAATCAAATTTGCACAAATTAATAAGCTAACAAAAACGCAACCTTCAGGACCTCCATTCAATATCCGGCGTGGGTCACTCTGAATTGCAAACTTTGCAAAGACACAGTTTTTCCAACAAGTGGCAGCACAATCAGTTTCATATATTATAATTTGTTTGTTTTTCATTAAAACTGAATTCAGAAAATCGCACAGTTATTACCCAAAGAGATAAATGCTCATTTGCATTCAAAGCTTTTGAAACTTTAGTATGAAAAAATTAAAAACCTTGTGATATAATGAGTCAAAACCTTAGCTATTTTTTAACCCAGCATGAATATCCTGGCAAAAGTGCTTTAGATTGCAACGGGGAGGGCCAACTTGCAGAGGTGGTTTCTGCCTTGCTCTGGTCATACCTACTCTCGGATGATGTCTCAGATGGGTAGGTGTTGGATGTGGTTCCAGCAGCATACCGGAGTTCAGTATAGTGAAGATAGTCTTGCTCTATCAACATCATGGATGAAGATTCTAATGATATGACAGTTTGGCCCTCAAATTTGAAATGAGGGGCAGCACACCTCCATGTCATCCTGCGGCACATTCACACTGGCCACCCTCTTACAAACTACCCTCCACCTGTATGGACATTTCAGTGCAGCATATGAACCATACTTAATGGGATTTCACACTGGCTACCCGCTAGCTTGTTAGCCAATGGAAGTTTGCTACTGTTCTGTTTTTCCAAGCCTTTTTCATGCTCTTTGGCTTGTCTGTTCCAGTGCCGTTAGAGCTGCCGAATCTACCGCTTGGTCACATAGGAAACAGATGAAAGCTGAACTTTGTTTCTGCTGTACTGTGAGCCTGTAAGAAACAGGAAGGTACTGCCTCAGTACTGGCAGCTTCAGTGTATGTCCAGAGATTCTGTGTGAGTGGGTGCATTCGTATTGGGCTGGCTTGTACCTGAGAGGCACTGAGGCCTAGCCAGTGCATTGGGTAGTGTGTTTGTGCTCACTGACTGCCAGACTCAGTACACTGTGGAGTTTGTCAGGTTGCCAGGGTGTGAACAGCTGCATATACTGCACATGCTTTTGTGGCTACATGTGAGCTTTGAATGTTACACTAGAATGATGCACCAAAGGCCTCACTAATGCCTAATTTCAACCAATGCGGTGCTGGAGCCGGTGCTGGACTTTTTCCCAATCTTGAACTAGTTCCACACGTTCCACATGTTTCCACCGCAAAAAAACGGGCCAGGGCCAGAAAAAAAACAGGTGTAGCACACCAGAAAAAAGCTGGTCTCAGAATTTGGAACAAC
Source organism: Petrocephalus zakoni (assembly GCA_026774425.1). NCBI lineage: Eukaryota > Metazoa > Chordata > Actinopteri > Osteoglossiformes > Mormyridae > Petrocephalus > Petrocephalus zakoni. Next base: position 435,158 of record JAODKN010000094.1, on the reverse strand, counting down.
AATGTCAGTGAAAGTAGGATGGGCTATTGTGTCCGAACCTTTTGCATAAACAGAAAATTCAATCCATGACCAATATAGTTATGTCCATTAATACTGGTGCCAGCCCTGAAACAACTTGTCAGTTTATTAGTGGAATAACGTATTTTTTTTTATTCTGTGGAAAACAAAATTGATTTGCCAGAGTTAATATATTATAAACATATCACAGGTCAAAAAAGTAATATTATAATAAATATTATGGTTTTAGGGTGGCGAAGAGATCATGATGCGGACAGCGAAGCTCTATGTTTAGCAGAATTTTATTGCGTGATCCTTAAAAGGACTGTGGTAAAACCGTGAGTGAGAATAAATTCACATGCACAGATGTGGAGCATTTACAGAGACAAAAGTGGGTTCAAGCAGAGACAGAGTGCGGCAAGTCACTCTGAAAACTATTTTTGGGTTTGGCAATTTATAGAAACTTAAAACCCAAAAAATATCAAAATAAATCCAAAGATTAACCTTTACTTTACTCTCACTTCCTTCATTGTAACATTTCCGTTCTGTTCTTTTTTAAAACTAGTGGAGAAGTGGGCGGGTTGTGAAAATGCACCAGGCGAGAACTGACCCAACACCAGCACCATCTCCGTGTTGATGGAAATGAGGCATACGAGAGCACCCAGAGCTAAAGTGGCCGAGTAGCACATCCTTGCACATTCGTGACTCATACCATCAGGCTTGCCGAGCATTCTCTTATATGCATATACAGCACTGTGAAAAGTCTTAAGCAGTCAAAGCTATTTAAAACTATTTATTTGGGTAGGAAGTATATATTTGCTCAGAACAAAAACAATTTAACATTAGAACATATGCAAATTAAGAGTAACCTAATGGGGGAAAAAAAACCCAACACCACCACTTTAGTTCCCAAACCTCTTCTTAGGGCACCTCAGCCATTCCACCAGCTTACTTAACTCCAAAAAAATCAGAGGGGTACTACTTACTCATGAGGTCTACTAGTGGTCAAGTCGAAAAATACACAGGTGTAGCAAATACAGGAGTGACTTTTTTTGAAATGGCTAAGACTTTTAGAGGCATAGTATAGCTTTACCCACACATGAATATCACTTAAACATTTTCTTTGACTGCCCAAGACTTTTGCACAGTACTGTATATCATATCTAGGGCTGTCACTCTTGATTATATTAATAGTAGTCTACTAATTAATTTGAAGATTAATCCAGTAATTGTTTATATTATAAACTATTTGTATTATATATGTGCACACTCACAGCAGACAGACTGTGTGTGAACTCTTTCCAATATTATTCAACCCACGTACAATACATTCACAAAATAAACTGAAACAGTTATTAGACTTTATTTAGCCTATTTTATTCTATATAAATAAAATGGCAGCCATATACAGTCGGACCTCGCCAAGTCGAACTCAAAGGGACCAAAAAAAAAATTCGACTTAGGGAGTTTTCGAGTTAGGGAAAACGGCGTACAG
>JAODKN010000094.1:325308-343225 GCA_026774425.1 Petrocephalus zakoni | reverse complement strand
GGTAGGGGTTAAGGGTGTCATAGTTGGGATCAGGGTTATGTCCATAGGAATGAATGGAGTGTCCCCATAAAGATAGGTATACATGGTATGCGTGTGTGTGTATGCGTGTGTGTGTGTGCGTGTGTATGTGTGTGAATCTTTGGCATCCTGTAGAAGTAAATTACTTCCTCCACAATCTTTTTCTGGGGTGGAGTAAACAAAACTGACTGTGTAGCTGTCTTGTTTGCAAAACACAATTTTAATCATTGCAATCATTTATCAGCATAGACAAAAGATGGGCTTTCAGGGTTTGAGGTGGATGTTAATGGAGTCTGGGCCTTCTCCACAGAGATGCAAAGGTAAGTGTTACTGTTGCCAGGGATGGCAGCAGACATAATTCAAATATAGTCAACCTAGAAAACTGGCACAAAACTACACAAGCACACCAAGAACCACTTAGACCTCAAAAAAGAAACAGGTCTGTGTTGATGAATAAGGATTTCCAGGTTGTTCTTGAGCTCTCCAAGGCAGCAGATTGAAAGAAAATGAAATGACCTGGTGGAGATTTACTCAATGTGATTGCCAGACTGGTGGGGGTGTTATAAACTTCTTTATAATAAAAGTATAAAAATGTTTTTTGCATAAATAAGAAAAATAGCCCATCAAAATCTCAGATTGCTCTACCCTCTACCCTTTAAGAGCTGACTTAAAGTCTCACTGCCTCATCTGTTATGCACGTGTCAGTGGGAGGTGACCTCACTGCTCTCAAGTCAGTCAGTTTTAAATCAAAAGTTATTAAAACTCTCTGCTCTCCTGAAATGTCTCACTGTCTCATTTGGTATATACATGTTAGTGGGTGGCGGCCTACACTGCTTTTCTCTAGCTGTAAATTAATGGCATTTTGCTCTAAGAAGACCAGCAGGGGTTCTATATGTGCTGCAGGGGGACTTACTAGAGATAGGAGACATAGGACAACTTATTAGCTAATTAGGGAGAAAATCTGTAAAGGACTCCCTGATTCCAGCTCGAGGGCAGTGTACTGCAAAAAGTAATTAACAGTTTCTGCAATGGAAAGATGTGTGTTTCTGTCTTTTGATGCAAGCAGGTGAGTCCCAATGACTCATCCCCCTCTGTGGCGTCACACTGTGGCTTTAAGCTTGTGGATCTGGTCCGCCTTCCCGCCTGCATAAGTTATCAAGCGTGGTGTTCAGAATGTTCTATGCTTAGCGATGACTCATCAGATTACAAAGCCAGTTTTAAATCAAAAGATATTTGTTTTATGTGAAACACACTAAACTGCTTGCTGATTTACTGCTTGCCAAATGTATTCACGCCAATTAAAAAAAACTGAAATGACAGTTTTCACCTTTGATTACCGCACTGAGGCAGCCTCCCTCCCTTCGGAACCGATTGTTCCATGGCTATGAGGTGTTTACTTTTTATAGGATATTGAATCAACCCCCCCACCCACCAGCACTGCCGGGTTTTAATCCAAACCGCCCCGTAATGAATGTGTTTTGACCAAGTTGTTACGAAATGATAGTGATTACCACGTCTCATTGTGTTAATACATAAATCTTGCAGTGTATTTCAGTCTGGGCCACTGAAAGTCATGACCCTCTGGCTGTGCTGCCTGAATAGAGCAAATTAAGGAAAAATTGGTCTAAGTTTACAATAATGTCAGAATAAATTAAGTAATATACCATTTTCAACACTCTATTTAAATACTGACTAACCTGGCCAAGGGCAAACACTAGACACATTCCAGTAGGGCCAACTGCACGATTCCTGATAAAATATGAATCATGGTTCGTTCCACCAGTATCAAGATTGTGATTCCCTCACAACTTTTGATATTTTTCCCTCATTATTATTGCGATTTTTTTTTATTATTTATTATTGCGGTATTGTCCTTATGAAGAATTTCCATAGTGGAGGACAAGGTACTTTGTCAGCTCATTCACCACTTTAGAGGTGTCATTTCCAGCCTGCTCCACCTGCCTGACCCTTGTGTTTCCCCTAGGGTGTGGCTCCAAACCAGCCATGCCTATGGCCTGTCAGTCTTACCTGTTGTTCCTGCCACGTCGTTAACCATCCACAGCTGCCTTGTGTTTTCTCCCTCGTTAGCCCTGTATATAAGCGTCCCTCAGTCCAATGTTCTTTGTCTGGTAATTGTTTACTGTGCATGACTTCTGTTAGCCCAAAAACTTCCCCCACAAGAAATTCTCCTGCATTTGGGTCATTCCTTCATCATTTGGACGTGACAAGAGGTGTTAAAATGCTGGCATGCGACATGCTCATAATCTAGGGTGACCAGATAATGTCATCCCAGATACTTTCAATCAAAAGAACCTGGATGTTAATACGAAACAGCTGGATGAGTCTTTCAATCAAGGAAATGAATGAGTCAAAGCGCAAGAAGAACTGACATAAGAAATTTACAAACAAGAGGTGGCCATTTGGCCCATCAAGCTCGTTTGGGGAGAATTCCACTAGTAGCTCAGAGATGTTAAAATCTTGTCAAGCTCTGCTTTAAAGGAACCCAAGGAACTCAGGAAGACTATTCCATACTCTGACTGCTTGTTAGGGAACTTTTTAGCCAAACACAGGATCCTGTCAGTTTAAAGTAGTTTGTAAAACCTGAAGTATCTGGTCACTCTATCATAAACAGAGGTGGCTAGTTCAGAAAGTAAGATCTAGAAAGTAAAAATCCAGTCCAAGATTTTGTCAAACAAGCCATTGACCATAAAGAGCTACAGTCACAGAGTACTCAAGTGGTTGCTTGAAATTAAATCTTGGTTTGGATTTTTCCTTTCTTGACTTGAGCTACCCACCTATCCTCTAATACATCACAAAGTCTTGCCAGCAGAATGACTTTTCATTTTCCACAGAATAAAACAACTGTGTAATGTCATCCTGCTAAAACTGCTCAGGCCAGTAACCCCCCCCCAGACAGTAGACAAAAATATAAGGGTTATTGGTTAAAAATCAGTGCACCTCTAACAATAAGATTGTTAGAGAAACACATTGTGCAGAATGAACAAAGCTACTAAGATAGAAGCTCATTCCACTAAATTCTGTTTACAGGTATTACTATTAGTGGGTGTTAATTTTAATGGCGCGCAACAGAGATTTGTTTCTCCACAAGTAATATGTTACAGAGTCATTAATTTGTGCACATACAGAAAATGATAATGCAGTGGAGATACCTTTGTATTAATCCAGAGGTGGGCAGAAAGAGCCATTGCGTATGAGGGTTTTCCCTGCAACTCCCTAATTAGGACTGATTGGCTGAAGAGTCGTCACACCTGGGTTTGAACAGTTGACCTAAAGGTTATCCCGAAAACTTGCATACAAACCAGCCCTTTGCAGAAAAGATTGCCCACCCCTGTATTAATATAATTATGTTCTGCAAGCTTAATCAACCTGAATGAAATATTTGACCCTCTCATTAGGCCATGCTTCTAAAGATCTGTGCCTTCTAGGTTTTAACAGATTCAGCATTAAGCTTATTCCTAGTACCAGATTAAACATGAATTACGGAACAAAAAATAACATTTGGCTGGAAACACAAACAAATGGGGCTCAAGGGAACAGTCTGTAAGCAAGGGCAGATTTACTAAAAATGTCACATTGTTTTTTAAAAGAGCACAAGATTGGGTATACTGACATCTCTAGGTAGGATTTTTCCAGAAAGAGGCATTGTTATAAATAGCATGATTTGTTCCTTTATATACCTGTAAGACAGTGAAAACATGCATCTTGTTTATACAGCTTGAAAATACCAAATATCAAATTTATACATTCACCATTTCAAATGAATGATTGTTGTACAAACACTGGAGTTTTTCTAACATTCCCAAAGAAAACAGCATTAAAAGGCAATCATTCATATTTATCGTCATTCAAATAAAATTATTATGAGTATTTATATATTTATATATTCATACTTACATCGGTAACTAAGTAGTTTACACCCTCAGTAATATAAACAAGTTTTAAAGCATACATGTTTTGTAAAATCCTGTCCCAGAGCATTTAGTAAAGGGCTGGGGACTGACCTTTGACCTCAGAACAGTCTTTCTGTCTCTAACATACAGCACCTGTAACTGTTTATTGAGAAAAAAAACAGCAGAAAGGCGGTAAAGAATAAAAAAAAATATATATGCAGAAGCAAGTATGAGATACGGTAGATGGCACAGCATAAGCCCTTAAATGACATGAGAATACAAGTAAGTCAGAGACATGCTAAATGGAGGTAACAGGTAAGATATAAACAAGCAAAAGCATCCAGCATAGAGCAGATGCCCTGATTTCCCTCATTTCCGCTGAGCTATGAACCCCCCCACAGCTGGAGGGGGGACTGTTCTGTGGCCTGATCAGCCCCTCAGCGACAGCGAAGGTGTGTCTTTTCTTCAGTGTGCAAAGTTACAGCAGCAAACAGAGGCGGCAATAAACATTCAATGGCTTGTTTGGGAGAAAGACAGAGAGTTAGGTAGCTTGAGCTGTAAACAACAAGGACTACAAATGCTGTTTCTTTCAATAAAAAAACACCCGTTTGTTTGACAGAACTAGAAGTTAATTAACAGCTTAATGTACACTGTAGATGGCAGTAACTTTACAACAATACTTTAAAAGTCCAGTGGAAAACATAATTTATAGACCCCTGAATACAACCTAATTTTTATAAGATAAACGGTTTTCTGGAGAAAAATTCTAATACATCGATGATGGCATCACACAAGAAAATACTTATTTGCAAGAAACAATACTATTTGCTGACTGATTTGCAAATGAGAGTTGATGTACAAACATTTGAGACCAATAAATATAAAATATTCATTTAAGTTTTGATTCATTCTTCCACAAAATGTATATTAAACCTGGTACTCTACCTAATAATGTTGGTATTTCATTAAGTAAAAGAGTTTTAACTCAAAAATGCATCACACAAACTAGGGAACCCTCTGATTCAAGCTCTGCTAAACATCGGTTTTAAAACTAGTTAAAAAAAAATCGAAATTGTAATGAAGTAGGGGAGGGACTTTTACAGTTGAATAAACTGCATGACATATGAGAATGGCTGGCGAAGTATCATAATGACAGTGGCATGTTGTGGAAATGTGGAGACAATGGCTCTGAGAATCTAAGAGGGTACTGCAGGCATTAGAGGTGTGTGCAAAATGCGAAAGGGCAGTACAGAGGCGGCCTGGCTGGGTGGGTGGGGACATGGGGTTGTAAGTGTGGCATATAAGCCTGTACCCCAGGACCAGGAGTGGCAGTGTAACAGCAGAAAGCTGTGTGGCACAACTGGCACACTTCTAATGTACGTTAACCTGAATGTATCTGTATTACAACAAAGCCACAAGCACCCTCAAAACATACATACATATATATATATATATATATACATACACACACACAAAATATATATATAAATATATACTGTATATGTCTCAGGCATTTAAACAGCCAAACATGCATGGGATAAAGTAGAAAATACAGTAAGTAAAGTAAGTAAAATATAATGATGTGACACCATACTCATAGCTGGTCTAGTAAATGACAACACTGCAATGCATGTTTGGTTGCTACTTCATTTTATCACCGTGTCCTCAGAAATTGGAATTTCGGCAGGGATTTGACCATTTGCATGCAGAAAACCAGAATAAAAATTAGAAAAAGAAGAATTAGTGAAACAAACATTGGTTTTTGCACTGGGAAGCCGCCACGAGAGAATGCGTTCTCGAATGACTTCATGAAACATGGACAGGAGATTTTTGGGGAGGCCAATGAGAATGGCAGCTATCATGAAGGGATGAAGGCAGACCTCAGGAAATCCAACGCAGCTACTGTGGGAGGTTTTATCACAAAAACTCAAAATCAAGCTGATCTGCAGAGTGACAAAAAGGTGACACCCTGCTCTTTTAATGCCTGGAAGTGGCACACACCATCGGTGTTCGCGTCTTCACAGTTAGTAAACATTCAGACCAGCAAATCATTGGCACAGCAAGCAGGCACTTACGGGACAGACTGCACACAGCGTCGGGCTAATGGCTAATCGATGCTGTATTAGAACAACAGTGTGCTACGCACAACACGGGCTGATCTATGATTTCATTATTTCGAATATAAAAAAAACGGCTGCATAAACACTCAGAGAACCTCATCCAAAGTCAAGGACAAAAACGCTAGGACGCCCCAACCACAGAATTCTTGGAAAAACCCATGCAGTGACAGATACCTGTGTCCTACAGAACCTGGAATCCACATCCTTAGGCCTAACTGATCTGCTATAACTTACATTGTCTCCTTTTCGACATAGAGGTGGAGGCTAACATCCAGCCACCCACCAGCGGTGTTCTTCCAGAGCCTGTGGGGGAAGCTGTCTGTCTGCTGCAGCTTTCTGTCAGCTGCACACCCACACACTACCGCCATCGCCTTTCATTGGCCATCAATTATAGCTACTTGGAACTAACTGACAGACTAAATTAACAGTAAATTAACATGAGGAACGGAAAGCCTGACAATGTGTTTGGGAGAGAAGCCCAGCTCCAATCTTCTTGTAGTGACAAGTTTCATCTTTGCAGATTGGAGTGGATTATATTGCCAATTATATTGTCAAATAAGTATTAAAATGTCATTTTTCTGGTTTGTCATTGAATCGACTGCAAGTAAATGAAGTAATTTAACACCACCTGTTTGTGAAGTCCTCACTAGCTGTATTTGAAGTGTACCTTCAATTTTAATATTACAGATAATTTTGGGGGTTTCACAATGGGAGTTTCCAAGATAAAGACATAATTCCAGTCTCCAAGCTTCACTTCTCTCATTATTCTAATAAGCAGCAGCCTCTATTTACATAACGACAGTACAAACGCTGTGAAACGAGTTGTCAACTATGCATATGCACTGTGCTGTTCACACATCGAAGGCACAGTGACAGGAGGAGACTGTAAATATCACACATAAAACTAAACCCAATCACCTTTCTTCTATGCAAAGATGTCCAGACCGAAATTTCACCACCAGGCTCCTGTTTGGTATGTGTGGCACAAGGTCCAGTTCCAGTGTCCCAATGCTTTCTTGACCCTACATCCTGCTGTGTGGTGGGATCCTTTCCAATCAGAGGCACCCCTCCCTCTTACCAGAACCTCCAGTTACAACAGCTGCCTTTCATCTCTCCTTCTCAAAGGTTTTCTTGTTGCTACACAGAATCTCAGCATCATTGTCATTAAAGGACAAAATAAGCAAATGACATATAAGAGATGATGATGGTAACACTCAGGCACCTGAATGTGCAAGTGGACTTTCTAAGCTAATTATTTACTGTGGAAACTGTCTGGAAAGTCATGTCATCTAATGATACACATTCACTGACTGTACAAGAGGAAGGAAATTAGTAAAGAGAAGCCTAGATCTCTGGCAGTGTGGTCAGTCCAGATGTTAGCCATGAAGAGCGTAAGTTTGGGTGTGCATGCTAGGGACATGTCCCTTCCAATGCTGTGGGACTACTGCATGTGTTTTGGGGGGGCGGGGGCTGATTTGGCCCATACAAATGTTGAAACCAAACCTACGCCATTATCAGCAGCAGTAAACTGCACAAGAATTCCAGGGATGGGGCCACAGAAAAACCGAAAGGAATCTGGTTGGTACCCATGACAAGGAACTTTAGGCACATGTAGTGGTGAAGGGACACATACTCTGGGGGATGGTGAGACATCCCAAAATGCCAGATTCACATTCCAGGGTGTAATGAGAGAAGCAATACCAGTGAATAAGCCAGGTACAAATATCAAGGAGGTCAGTTAAACTAAGGTTGCTGTGTCCGTATGACACAAACCAAGGAGGAGACTCCAGTCAAAAACTAGTGCCGATTCACATGGCGCCTTGAAGCATCTTTTTTCCGTGCAACCCAGGCGGCGAGCAAGGTGCGAGCAGTTAGATTTAAAGATTTAAAGATTTAAACTTTTTCAAAAGGAACGTGACAGGAAACAACTAATCAGCAATCAACTCTGGTCTTAAGTTGTAACTGTCACCAAAAAGGAAGAGAAGCTCATCATTGCTGTACAAAGTTATCCCGAGCTGTATGACTTGCCCAGTGGACATTATTTTGATACAAAAGAAACTCTCAGAGATTGTTGCGGGCTTGTAAAATGGGATGTAACCAACATACAGTGCGATTTTTTCTCCATTAAAAAGATCAAACGCCACGGCTACTGCGAGGGTTATGTGTCGACAATGGTCTACAATGCAGTTAATAGACTACTACCCAAAGCAGCTAGTGGTAAGTTAAATTCTGCCTCTGTCATGTGAATCGGCCCTTACTGAGTTCACCATATTGAAGTTTGCCTGTGCATGACTGCAAAGCTCAGAGGCTTGGAGTTCTGTAATTCAAGACAAAACTGTTAGAGACAGAAATAATTTAAAAATTGGGAATATCATTGCGAATGGAAAGGAATAAATAGTACCTGACAGATCGTGAAACTATACATGGTGGTTGCCTCTCCCAAAGAGAACAAATCAACCATGTTTTGCCTTGCAGATATCACAGCAGATATCACCGGGGCCCAAAGAATTCCTTCCACTACTCTACTCAAAGCACTCATGCAGGAGAAGCATGCGGTACTAGGTGATTAATGGCTTCAGATGTTGCTAATATGGAAAATACTGGAGCCCAAAACATCTAAGCGTAGTTGGTATATGACAGTACCAGTTAATTTTGTGATAAGGATTAAAGCTTCTTCTCTTATCTTCCTACATTTGCCCAACCTGTCAAGGAGCCCCCACTCTGAAACATTTAATGGATGTAGACATCCCTGGGCCAGTCCTCCTGGTTTTGGTTGCGCCCCAGTATGACATTGTCGTCTGCCTGGTCCTGGCAGTACCTCTCCCTCTGCCGGATACGGCCATGCTGCTCCTGCAGTGGGGCTGGGTTCATGTTCTCCTGATCCGGCTCTGCACCCTCATCCTCCCAGGAGCCCTGGCGGACCTGGGGCCTCGCTGGCTGTAGGCCACCACCCCCGCTGCGGTAGGGCTCTGGCTCCTCGTAGGGGTCTGTCTCCACATCCATGCAGGAGTCGCCGGCCTCCGTGTAGGCCGAGTCCCGGCTGCCCTGCGTCTCGGAGTCGAAGGTGTCCTGCCGCGACAGGCTGCGCCCCGCCCGGGGCTGGGAACGCGTGCGCAGCTGGGCCTGCATCTGCTGGGACTGCGGCTGGAGCTTCTGCCTCCCGCCCGGCTCCCCCTGGAGCTCCTCTAGCCCTCCGCCATCCAGCAGCGCCCCGTCCTGCTCTCCGCGTACCAGGTACTGTCCCTGCTGCCAGCCGGGTGTCACGGTGCCGTGCGTCATGCGGGAGACATGCAGAACATGGATGCATAGACGAGCATGGTGTTAGTGAGTCAAATGCCAAAGACGGAAAAGCACAGCACCCAACTGACATGCACAACTTTATATAAGAATCTATAGTTGCAGACCAGACCCTTGAGCGGTCCTCTTACAGCATATAAGGGGGAGAAAGACAGATGGTGTATTATAACGGTGTTTAAACAGCTCATTTGCCCACCTGCCCTGAGGCCTCTGAGAAAAAGGGTGCCTTTACACTGCATTTCAGCTGGGGCTTGGAATATTCAGTCGCAACTGATATAAACTATATCTGCTTATGCATCTATTAACATCATAGTATTATGTCACCCTAAGTCTCCAAGCAAGTTAAATCTGCTTCTACTTCTTCTGCAGGAAACAACAGACAAAAAAACAACAGCAAACCCTTTATTTATAAAGCCACCAATCGGTTTCTATCTCTTGTATCCAGCTCAGTAAAGCAGATCTCTTATGAATGTGCTGTACGCCACGGCTTGGGTTTATGAAAGGCATAGACTCTGAGTCTACAGCTACAGTTAAAGCTGGGTTTTGTCTCCTAAGGCTACTATTCAAGTCAACATGCACAGGGAAGAGAGCCAGAGCTGTGTTCAAAATAACACTGGAAAGATACCGAGAAGTAGTCGATTACAGAGAGGAACAATTCGGATAAGCTCAGGACATTATAAAGATGGCCTCACGTTTTGATTCAAATCCTGACATCCTTAGATGCATGTAATTGCAGATAAATCGACTTCAAATCATACATAGAACATATTTATCTTTGTTAATTGTGAAATTCACACCTTAATGTCTAGCTTTAGGTTGCTACCAGTTCATCAAGGTTTTTGATCATTGTCCTGGGCTCATACAAGCATTTGTAAATAATTCCGTAAATAAACATCTTTCTACCCTTCCATCTTTCCCAGTGCCCATCACATATGAGGTCACTGGGGGTGCGGAGCCTATACTAGCACAGGCATATATAGCAGATGTACACCCTGCGTGGAACGGTACAGATTGACACACGCAAGTACACAATACACCCTCCACTAACCGCTGCAGAAACCAAAGATGGTGGTTGTAGGGCTGTAAACAAATATACAAAATTCACATTATCATGGACAGTATTGTGCAGAATACAGTCAAAGAAATGTTAGAACTACACTAAATGGACAAAAGTATTGGGACACCTGGGCATTACACCTACAGGAACTTTTATGACATGCCATTCTAAATGCACAGGCATCAATATGGAGCTGCCCCCCCCCCCTTGCAGCTATAAAAGCCACCACTCCTCTAGGAAGGCTTCCACAAGATTCTGGAGTGAGTGTTTGAAAATTTTTACTCATTCATCCAGAAGAGTATTTGTGAGGCCAGGTACTGATATTGGATGTGATGGTCTGGCTCTCAGTCTCCATTCTAGTTCACCTCAAAGATGTTCCATGGGGTTAGGGTTAGGGGGCACTTGGTCAGGGCTCTGTGCAGGCAAGTCAAGTTCTTCCACTCCAAACTGACCCAACTATGTCTTTATGGACCTTACTTTGTGCACTGGGGCACAGTCAAGCTGGAACAGAAAAGGGCCTTTCTCAAACTGTTCCCATAAAGTGAAGCATAGAATTGTCCACTGAAGCATTAAGAGCTCCCTTTACTGGAACTAATAGGCCTAGCCCAACCGTCTACTATTATCCTTTCTCCAGCAAGTTTTATAGCCGCCACAAACAAGTCAGACAGGTAACATTCTCCTGGCATCCTCCAAACAAAAAAAAAAGTGTGATTCATCACTCTACAGAACACGTTTCCACTACTCCAGAGTCCAGTGGTAGCATACTCTATACCAGCATTTCTCAAACCAGTTCTCGGGGACCCCAAGGTGGTTCAAGTGTTTGCTCTCTCCCATTCCCTGGAACGTGGACCGTGGTCCCCGGGGACTGGTCTGAGAGACACCGCTTCACACCACTCCATCCGACGGTAGGCATTGCCTTTGGTGATATGTGGTTTGCATGCAAGCCCATTCCATTAAGCTTCCAAAGCACAGTTAATACCAGAGGAAGTTGGGAACCGCACAATTATTGAGTAAACAGAGTTTTGGCAACTTTTAACACTATGTGCCTCAGCACTCACCAATCACTCAGCTGTTACTTTAAAGGGTCTGCCAATTCATGTTGTTCCTAAACACTTCCACTTTGCAATAACACCACTTACAGTTGACCATGGAATATCTATCAGAGAAGAAATTTTAGGAACTGACTTATTGCAAAGGTGACATTCGATGACAATATCATGCTTTAATTTACTGAGCACTGTAGAATGACCAAGAATGACCACAAATGTTTGTAAACCAGACTGATTGGCTAGGTGGTTGATTTTATACACCTGCGACAAAGATTCAATTAATAGGTGTTTTCTAATACTTTTGTCCATATAGTGTATATATCTGTACATAAAGTTTGTAATTGCTCAGGAAAAAAAGTAATTAAAAATTAGAACATGCAGATTTAAGAATAACACAATAAAAACTAATAAGTCTTCTTTCTTTTCTCCAAAAAGTTAGTTTGTTGAGCTTGTTGGCTAGAAAAACACATTTTTGGTTCCTAAACCTCTTCCCTGACGCAGCTCAGCCATTCCAAGTATTTGTTAAATGTCATCACTAGCTCAATTAATCAATCAACCAATCAATCAATCAATCAAAAAAACTGAATTAAAAATACATAATTTTTTGCAAATATTGGGGTGACTTCAGCAGAGGTTTTGAAAGAACAGTGGTGGCCTAATGGTTTGGGTAGTGCATTTGCGATCAACATGGTGCTGGTTCAACGCCCTGACCAGGAAGGTTCCACTGAGGCACCCTGAGCAAGGCACTGCTCCCCGGGTGCTGAAATAGCTGCCCACTGCTATGTCACATACGGGGTAAATGCAGAGGACACCTTTCATTTTTGTGTGCTGTGGTGTGTCGACAATTAATCGCTGCACTTTGAGAGACGTATCTCAACTCTATGCCAGCATCTTTAAAACATCAATTTCTTTGACTGCCAATGACTTCTGCATAATACTTTATATTTATCAGTAAAACCCTTTGTGCAGACTTTTTATGTCAACACTGTGTTTTTAAACCTGTCTTTTTCAAAGTCCCTTGGAAAAACATGGAAAGAAGGAATTGTGGACTATTAACGATGGAATATTCGGAAAGCAGGCAGCGCATTATGTAGATCTGGATAATACGCTAACTGGAAACTGAATGCCTGTACATCTGTTATGCAAGAAAACATATTTAGCTTTTTAAATTCAATTTTACATGATTTTTAAATCTGATTTCTTTCCAATCCCCTCCCTCATTTGACTGCCACCAGGTTTACCCCTATTTCTAGACATAACTGACCACTCCAAAAAAACAAAACAATAAGCCAAGGCCGCTGAGGCATTACCGGCTGTAGTTTCTCCGGCTGTCACTGCCGTGCTGCGGTCACACTGGCACCGTGTGTGTGTGTGTGTGTGTATGTGCATGTGAGACTGTATAAGGCTGTCCCTCCCCCATCGGCACACCGGCCCCCTTCCCTGCACCAGGCCTCCTGCCCTGCCCGTTACAGGGTGTGCTTCCCCTTGGAGCTCCCAAGGCTGCCTACTTGTCCAGGTTGCGCCGCAGCGAGGTGAGCACTTGTACCTGCAGGTTGGAGACAGGCTCAGGTGAGGCGGCCAGGGCAGCAGTGACCATGGTGCGGTTCAGCAGTGGGTTGGGTGGGTTGCTGCTGGGGGGATGTGTGGCCTTCCAGTAGGCCTCCAGGTAGTCGGCCAAGTGCTCACAGGCCTCCTCGAGCTGGTTCTCATCCAGAATGATGTCAAACATCTCCTAGGAGATTGGTGGGGCGGAGGGAGGGATGGTCACCTCCTCTGCTTGGTAAATACAGCATCTGTATGGAGGAGCTCTATATGGAGGTATATTTATCACTTCTATCCTACATACATAATATCCAGTTGCACTCTAGTTGGATTCATTATGGTAGATAATGGAGGTGCTGCTTGTCACTGAATTCCCAATGAGGGCCTTGTCTGCCCCAGACTGGTAGCTCATTCACAACACGCACACACCACCAGCTTTACAGACCCGCATTATTATCTCATGCTTAATTACTCACCCCTGTCAGTACTGTGCTCTTTGCCTGCTAGCGCCATTAAGTTGCCCGAGTGCACAATTACTCAGTCTGTACTGCATAGACAGTTATTAATGCAGCTCTGTTAACAGCTGTACCTGCTCGTTGTACCTGGGCCTCAGCAAAAGGATGGTACTCCTCTGATCTTAACTTTTATTTTATATAGTAAACTTGCTCCCATTTTGTGGAAATACAACTAGAGAGTAGTGCTGGGCTATATACTGGTTCATACCGAAAACTGGTGTTTATTTTTGTTATGATATAAATTTTTCTAATACCGTAAAACCGGTGAATAGCTTACACAATGTTTGGAACGTGGCGCAGCAGAACACTGTTTGACATTGGACCCTTTTCACTGCTGCACCACCGAAATGCATGCTTAGGGTGGCCAGCTGTATATATCTATCGCTTGATTAGTAGTATCAGGTGTTGAGCTGGTAGGATGGGCAGGTTGGACTGTGAAGGTTCTGCGAAGGCTAGCAATGTTTTGAATGTTGGGCGATCTACCCACACTACTTTTGTGATCTACTGGTCAGTCACAATCAATGTATTTGGCACTCCTGATTTACATTAACAGAGTGTGTAGTAGGTTTACAAAACGTGTTTACTATTTACTTTTTAATACTTGTTCAGTGCAATACCACTTTTGAGAAATAACCTCTTTGGATACTTTAGTAATTGAAAATGTTTTGAAAATGATAGTGTTCAAGAATTTGCACAATAAAAAGATTCTATTCTTGAAAAAGAATGTAAACTCTATTATTTTGTGTGGTTATGCAAACCTGTATTAAAGTTGCTTACACTCCTAATGACAGTAGAATAGGCATTCTAAACCAGTGTACTGCAGTAATGCATCTCAATTTGTAAAATGTAGTAAACGCCCAGTCATTAAAAAACAAATAAAGACCGTCGTATACCGTGAAACCGGTATCATTTTGAAAAATACTGTGATAATTTTTTTTTGGTGATACTGCCCAGCGCTACTAGAGTTTTCATATTTTTCAGCATTTGTTCCTACAGTAAAATAAGCATACATCTAGGAAAATACTGCTTGGGTGAGGAACCTCACCTCCCGTACTCTGCTACCCCCTGCTGGGGCTCCTCCCACACTCACTGTCTCCTTATATAGTACACTTGCTCCCATGTTGTGCTGGGTAGACACTCACGGGGGGACACTGGGCCAGCTTGTCTGCTGCCACCATCTGCACGTTGAGGTGTTTAGCCTGAGACTTGCCCCTAGACTTGATGAGCCGCTGCAGGACCTGGGTGCAGGTGGGAGGGGCAACGTCCTTAAGATTCACTTCATTACAATAGACGTTTTCTGTAACTGCTGTAGAGGAAGGTGCAAGGAGTATACTGTGGTACGGGAATATCAGCTGGGGGACCATGGAATCTTTTAGATTTGCTCCATTTATTTTTCTGCGCTCAAACTTTCAGGAAACACTCATTGGAATAATTTCATTCCACACCAAAGTCAATAGCACTCAAAAAATAAGATTTACCCATGAATAAAGTATGCTTTGCAGCACAGTAAGTCTGTGAGTAGGTTGGTAACACTTTAGTTGAGGGGCCACAAATCATAGTAGTACCTCATTGACTAGTGAAGTACTAATCATGAACATGAATTAGTTAATGAAACTAATGAAGTTCCTGCAAAGAATACATGAGTCGTCATAATTTATTAATGATGAAGTAACGCATAGTTAATGGTTAATTAATGCATTTACTAAGCATGTATTACTGCATTATTTGTGACCCCACAACTAAAGTGTTACCAGTAGGTTTAGAATGAAGCTATTGCGCAGCTTTTCCATGTTTGGGACCTGTTACAGAGATGTGTAGAGGTGAAGAGGTAAGAGGCATAAACCATACCTTAGGGGAGGAGATTTTGATGTAGACCACGATGGGGGCCAGTGAGGTCTTAGCCAGCTGGGATGGGTGGTTGATGGTGTCGGCATCCAGGGCCACCAGCTGCAGTGTGCGGGCCAGCTCAAAGATGCGCTCGATCTCGCTCTGCACCTCGGCTGTGCGTAAAGTGGGGGGGGGGGGGGGGTATAGTCAGTGTGGGGGGGCAGGTTCTCAGGCATTGCTAAGAGCTACAGCTAATCCAATCATACTGCCAGCACCCAGCTGGATCTGTCCCGGACGCATGGCTTGCTTCGCTCTCTGTATATGACAGTGATGATGTTGATGGTGATTATTATTATTGTATTAACAAAAAAAGTGTAATGTAAGAATAAGAGTCCAGCTGTAAAAAGCAAAAAACAAAAATTTGTAAAGGCTCCATGAGTTTAACTCCTTTACACAAATATATATATACTGTAAATGACATTCTGTAATGGATGCGCCTGAACTACTGAAATCATTGGATTGCTTAGAAAAGGACAGAAAAGCTGGCATCCTGTCCATGGTGCAGCCCTGCTTTGTGCCCTGTGCTGTCTGTGAGTGTGAGTGTCAGGCTCCAGAGCCACATGCGACCCTGCTCAGGAGTAGAGGTTGGAAGATACAAAGATGGATGGAGAGATGGTGGAAAAGTGTTATGACTTAAACTCAAATTGGAGTCAGACTTCAAAATTAACAATTTTTTCTTATTTTCAATAAAAAAACACAAAGTTCAGTATTGGATATTGTCATTATATAACTTTTCCTGTCTATACTCTCAAAGTTTTCTTTCAGCAGAGATGTCTCTACGAACGACACAGAGACAGACAAAATAAATCTTAATAAATAATCTTAAGCCAAGGAGTAATGTCAAATTGTAATACTGATTTTGAAAAAGATTCTCTGTTTTCTGAATTAATAGGTTTTAAAATTATACCTAAAAACTAAAATAAAAGTACAGACTTTGTTAAATGAACAAGCAGATCAAGCAGTGAATTTTGGAATATTGTAAAACAGTCTAACATTTCCAGGCCTCACAGTCTATCTTCATTTCTATATTTAGAGGTTTTCAAGGTTGCTTTTTGCAGCAATGATGTGCATGTGCGAGGCAGCCAGGATCCTCTCCATCAGAGATTAAACGGACGGCTGCACTGAGGGCTAAGCCAAGCTCGACTGCTTGGGACCAACTGGGACCGGGCAAGAAATAATACAGACAAGAGAGAAGCAAAGTGAGAAAAGCCGGGTCACGGCAAGGCGGCAGCGGACAGAGTGCATATGATGGAGCTCAGGCTGGAGAAGACACCCCCCACACACACGCGCCTCACAGAAATGCCAGAATAGCTCCTTGGATAAAGACAAACCACTTACCTCTCATTTCACTGAAATACACATATACATGCCCAAAGAAAGCCAAAGCACATAGCAGATACCTATACCACTGCGCAGAATCCCCTACTGCTCTATAATTCCTCCATTGTCACACTAAAAGACACACAGAAGCCTGGACAGAATCACTGGTAATATCTGCATTGTCATACCCTCGATATCCCTTAAAATCCCTTCTAGCTTTCTTCGAAATCTTCAAAAACAACTGGAGATTCATGGAATCAGATTTGTGCCAATATTCTCAAGCAAAACTTTTTTAACATAAACCAAAAATAAGACTCACTGGAGCAAATAACACGTTGTCAAAAAAGCAAAAGACTAATGATCTGTTCTAAATTTTACATTTGAGATCATGTTGAGGTCTTGTTTTTGCGTGATGTTAAAAAGGTTTTGCTTGAGAATATTGGCACAAATCTGACTCCATAGACATTTTTCATATTCAGCACTTGTTTCTGCATCTTGAGTGCAGAACAACAGGTATTCTTCTAGGAGAACACTGCTCAGGTGAGGAACCTCACCTCAGGCAGCACACAGGTCTACCCTGGGGCTCCCGACCTCTGCTGCCCCCTATTGGAGCTCCTCCGACACTTACTGTCTCTTCCGTGTTCCTCAGGCTATACAGCTCACAGCACACTCTCTCTAGCAGGTGTGCACTGCTCAATGCTTTCTAAGGCTTAGCAGACAAACTCTGATATGTAGTTTTTCTGAAAGCCCGGCCATAGCAAAGGCAAAGGGCAAGAATTCTACCCAATACAAGATAACTCACTATATACACTCACCGACCACTTTATTAGGTATACCTGTCCAATTGTTCGCAGACGCAAATTACTGATCAGCCAATCACATGGTGGCAACTCAATGCATTTAGGCATTTTGACATGGTCAAGACGAACCACTGCAGTTCAAACCGAGCTTCAGAATGGGGAAGAATGGTGATTTAAGTGACTTGGAACGTGGCATGATTGTTGGTGCCAGACGGGCTGGTCTGAGTATTGCAGAAACTGTTGATCTTCTGGGATTGTCACGCACAACCATCTCTAGGGTTAACAGAGAATGGTCCGGAAAAGGGAAAACATCCAGTGAGCAGGAGTTCTGTGGGCGAAAATGCCTTGTTGATGCCAGAGGTCAGAGGAGAATGGCCAGAGTGGTTTGAGCTGATAGAAAG
>JAODKN010000094.1:304204-315310 GCA_026774425.1 Petrocephalus zakoni | reverse complement strand
GGCCCGCCCCACGGGGTCACCCCCCTCCCCCCCGCGGGGGCGGGGGGGGGGGGGGGGGGGGGGGGGGGGGGGGGGGGGGGCCTGTACTGGCAGGGGGCTGGCCAGCTGGATGAGGAGGGGGGCAGTGCGGATAGATGGAGAAGTAAAAGAAGGCATGGATGTAGATGCAGAAGATAGGTGGGGAGAAGACATGAGAGACAGGGAGAGAGAGAGGGAGAGAGAGAGAGACGGTATAGGCAGAAAAAGGGACCAGAAAAAATACAAAGCAGGTAAAGGAGAGGAAAAGAGGCAGCATCCTTCATGGAGCCCACAATAAATGGAGTTTGGAAAACAGGACAGACACCGGGAGCAGATGGGAGAAGAACAGTTTCAAACCCCCAGCACGCAGTGACTCACTGGCTGGTTTAACCCAAATTCCCACCGGTCAGAGTTAAATAACAGCACACGATAAGGACCCCACCATCAGGTTTCAGGCCATCGGGCTGGAGTAGGGAGGGGGGGTATCATTGGTATGGAATGAATTTTAGCATCAGCACCAGCAAACAGGGTCATATAACACTGCGGTGTCACTTAGAGGGATTCTGATTTCATTCAAAAATTCATTGTTGTTTTCATTACCTCCATCTGTTTACATGAGCAAATATGTCTGCGGGAATTTGCAAAATAAAAAAAAGGGAAGGGATCTGACATCCATTCGCCACATCCACCTGATTTTCCAAAATATTATCACCATCATCTCATAGTAGCTCTGCTTAGAAACACCCATACCCCAATTATAACAAGATCAGCACAGACAAAATAGCTAAGTACCATTTTTTGTGCAATCGCAGAATGATTTGGGCACAATGCACGTATACATACAATATAAATGTCATGTGTACACAAATCCACTTACTATGGTTGTAAGGCAGTCTGTAATTTAAAATTTTACCCATTTATCTACAGCAGGCTCCTCAAAAACCCCAAAGGTCCTGACAGGAACTGGACCAGAAACCTTACTGTTCTAAAGTTAGGTCCTTACCTACCGCACCAGCACTTGGTCAAAACACAGAACCTAAGACTGCAGGCAGACCTACAGGGTACATTGTGCTCACCTGGGCCAGGAGGGGTGGGCCGGCGTGTGCCGACAGCACTGTCACCAAGGCTGGAGCTGGAGTTCCCCCCCGACTTACTGAAAGGAGGGCAGTATGGTAAGCAGGCACTCGTGAGCACCAGAAAAATAATGGTGAGTATGTGAGTGTACGGGCCAGCCATGGCGGGGGGGGGGTGTGCTTGCCTGGAGCTGAGTCGGCTCTGTCGCATGCGCTGTTCCTGCTGCAGACGGGCGTTCTCCAGCTTGACTGGGCTTGGGATGAATCCCACCTCACAGCCCTCCTTCACCAACCTCCCGATCCACCAGTCATTGTTGTACTTCTGTGGAGAGAGAGCCGGTGGGCACCTGGGCCCTGGGATGGAGACAACAGTCCCTACTCCCTGGCATTATCCCGCAGGGAACCAGGTCTGGATTGCCCATGTGGTGAGTATTTTCCTGCTGGGCCAATGGGTTAGGGAGCTGGAAAAATATATTGTGTCCAGGGCCAATTTTTAATCCTAGTACAGCCCTGCAGGGAACTGCATTTTCCCGTGATGCTATGCTTCTCATAACAGGCCTATAGGTGTGTGACCATCTTTTGGTTAAATAAATAGACCAGTGGCGACGCTATGGACGCTGACCTCTTTGATGTGCAGGAAGTCCTTGGCCTCAAAAGAGACCGACATGCCCTGAACTGGGACATCATCATCGGGGCCCGAGTTGTAGCCCACGTTTGTCCGCACGGCAAAGGCCACTGGCTTGGTCTGGGGCAGGAGACAGGAAGGGAGGAGTGCTGAGGTTCTCAACACTGCACTATGTCCATACCACCAAACTGAAGGACACAGACTGAACCCACAACAAGAATGAGGGAAACAACAGGAAAAGGTCAGAAGGGACAAAGATACAAGCAATGGTCACCTTGGCTTTCTCAAGCGTGGCAAGGGCTTGTCTATCTGCCTCCTTCCTCAGTGCCTCATGGTCTTCCTCCAGGGACACATCAGAGTCCGATGGCCGGCTGGTGTAGGAGTCCGCAGAGCCCTGGGGGAACGGGGAGATGACACTGAACTTGCCATCATAAGCAGAATCAAGCACCTATGTGGCAGCGCCTACCTGCCCCTGCATAGAGACAAAAATTTCAACACCAGTACTATATAAATTGAGATTTTGTTTTGTCCAGTTGACTCCTCTGCCAGCTCCTGGAGGATGGGCTCCCCCTTTGGGTCTGGTTCCTCCCAAGGCTTCTTCCTTCTAGGGAGTTTTTCCTTGCCACTGTCGCCTCTGGCTTGCTCACTGGGGGCTTATGTGGCAGAGATTATGTAAAGCGCTTTGAAACAATGTAATGTTGTGAAAATGCACTATACAAATAAAGTTGCATTACATTGCACTGAACTGCCTCAGACGAGAAAGCTAACTTAGGAGTCTCGTTAGGGCTGGGAATTATGTGATAAATGCTTGTACAATTCAAAATTTCTGAGTTTTTGCTTGCATCTGTTTGCATTGCTTCTGTGTGTCTGTGTGTGTGCGTTTGTGTATGTGTGTGCACTTATGAGCATGTCTGAGTGAGCCACCGCCCTTGGGGGTGACAGATGGGCCCAGCTAGCAGGATTCTATCCTTCAAATGATGGAACACTGTACTAAGTGCCAAGTGATGAGAAACAGCCCCTTTTTCCATCCACCACCCACGACAATGGGGCAGTTTTCTCTTGACTTGTGAAACCGGAGTCCTGCCCAGCGTGAGTGGAAGGTGGAGGGTGCAGCCAGGACACTCCGGTGTTGATGCTCTGGACCCTATAACTACAATTTTTGGATGATGGCAAGCCCGGTGAGATGAACAAACACGTGTAACACTTAGTACTGTGGGATCATCTGAGAATGGTCCACTTTAATTCTCTGTCATGCTTTCTTTACGTGGTTTTAGTGAGGACAGGATGTGGAAACACCTTCGGCTATCTCAGGAGGGAGGGACTGTGGTTATTACAAGTGATTAGCCTGTTCCTTACTGGCGCGCATTACACGTACAGCTGACACCAGCCAAAGGATTGCAGTCTCGCGCCCCAAAACACTTTCCTGCTTATATGTTTGACCCTTGCATCACATGACTCAGTCTTTCACTGAGCTGTTACAGGCACATTACATGATGGGTTTGGCAGTGATACCGGGACTCAGGTAGGGGAAATGTGGGGATTATCACAGCAGGCGGTGACATTATCCATTCCAGCCTGTCCTGATGTGATTAAACCTGCAAATCCATTCCCTGTAAGCCTGGAGCAAACATTTTATCATACCATAACACACCCCCGCCCCCCGACATTCTGTTTCTGAATCATTACATAAAATAAAGCCACAGATAGCGGACTTAGCTTAGCTCCCTGTCAGGGGGCGTTCCACCTGCTTAAATCATGAGCGTTACACTACAGATAAATCACACTGAAGTAGTTCAGTTAGAGAACAGAACGTTAAAAGCAGCCACTCGGCAAACATTTTCTGGAACAATCTAACTAATCCATTTGTTTAGAATTACATTCTGTAATTCAGTGTCTTACCTAAAAAAAATAGCAAGTTAAAGTGAGGTAGCTAATCCATTTTTAAGGAAACGGAATATAGGTGAAGTCAGAGAACATCCAAAGGTGCTGTTTTACATTTAGTTTATAGTGGATAAATGGTGCACCACTCCAGTATGCTGGCTCCTACGCTGCTACTCACGATATTCCATCTTAACAGCCTTTTTGTAAATACATATCCTTAGATTACACTCGAGTTCACAGCATTTCGGACTGAAGCATCCTGCGTGCTAATAACTTACACTCCTCTATCAGCCGTAAGGCTCATAAAAGGGGATTTATGTAACGCTCCATCTGCTTTTTTTTATTTTCAAAGTTTCACACTTACTTGAAGAGTGTAAACCAGAAAATGTGAGCCGTGAGTCTGGCTTTTTAAAAACTTAGGCCAGCTGTCCTGGAGGTGCCACGCGACGCACTACCCAAAGTCACATGATTCACCGCGAGACGGTGAAGACGTCACGTGCAAAAATAGCAGCAGGACACTCCACCACCTACAGTGGGTTAGGAATACAGCACCTTTAATGCTGAATCAAACCCTATCTTTCCCCTCAGGATTATTTTTAAATCCACACATTTTCCATAACCACTTTTCCAGCACGAAATCACGACCACCCTGAGCCCCTCCCATGGTAGCATAAGGCATAAGCAGGGGACAGCCTCTATGAAACCGCGACCCACCACAGCACAACAGACACTCACAAAATCATGAACTACAGAAGGACAATTCACACTCAGCTAGGACTGGGAACTGAACCCATAACCCAGGGGATGTGTAGCTGTGGTGTTGAGAACTGAGCTGGCATGCCACGCGTTATATTTAAATACTACATTTCATCCCCACAAGGGGACCCAGAGAACAACACATGAGCATTAAGAGAGAGAAGTAAAACAAGCCTGAATGAAACCATAACATCATCAATGTGCAGCTAGTGCCAAAGAACAGCAGGTACCGGGAAATGCGCCATCAGATACAAAGAGTCACGTTGTACCAAAAAGAAACTCTGGGGCAAGGCCCTCTTTACCAGGGTGCTATTGGAATGACTATTTCTATAAAGTGTAGCTTCAATACATAAAATACACATTTTATATTAACAGAGAGGAACCTTGTCATTCAGCACTGTCTTTCAAACTATGGTCCTGGAGCAAATCAGGTCTCTCTCACATACACATACATCCACCCACTCTGGTTTAACACACCCCCACATAGAGGTCAGAGGTGAGGGTCAGCATTTTCAATGACTCACCACGAAATGAGGCTAAAATGTTTAACTGAAACTGAAATGCGGATGGAAAACATTTCAAAGGCTTGGAGTGGCTGCCGCCCACATGGTACCACATTGCTGCTGGCAAACTCAAGGCCCTCTTGTTCATCCTTCCACCATGCGTCAGACCACCCCCCCCCCCACCTCTGCCTTGTTCCCATTGTGCTGGTACACAGGAAGAAAGCTCAGTACAGGTTAGACACCTGAGACTCATCCAGCAACACTGCTCCGTGACATCGCTATGGCAGGCCTTGGCCAGCAGCATGGCCAGCCAGGAACAGTATATGTGTTGCTGTGTTCATGTTTCTGATCCCCTCCAATTTCCTATCCAGTACCCCCATTATGTGCACAGCTGATCCCCCCCACCACCATCACCGTGCCCCCTCCTCACCACAAACACCCCCGGAACGGGGACAATCAGTCAACGCTCCAGTCATAAATACAAAAAACCCAGCCAGCATAATAATATCAGCTACAACTGTCCCTGCTGCCAACTTCAATTTCTGTTCTCCCCCAAGCATCAGTGGGCGCTGGATGGTACAGCGGTAACGACGGCCACTTACCGGCTCTGAGTCATCTAACCCATACAGGTACATCCCAACATGGACGGCCAGCGGCGGGCACAGCGGCAAGCAGGGGGAAGGGATTCAGAGCAGAGGACCGAGCCAGGTGCACAAACGGAGGAAAACAGCGGTTTCAAAATGAAAAAGGGCCCGCAACAGGTCTGTAACATAGAGGAAGCTCGGACAACAAAGAGCTCTGAGTCACTCGAGCTTCTCTGCAACAAAATGTGAAGGAAAGAAGATTGAGAGTTTGCGAAACGCGGAAATAAGCACATCAGATAGACAGTGGGTTTGTCAGAGGGACGCTGAGCGGTGGAGCTGGGCAGAAGATGCTCCAATCGCATCCCACTGGTGAGGACAGCGAGAAGCGATCTGGGAGGCAGCCAACATGCCTTGGAAAGATGTCTCTCTCACTCTTTCTCCCTCTCCCTCCCTCACTTGCTTCCTCTCTCTCTGTTGCTCTGTCTCTCTCTCTCTCTCTCTCACGCACGTACACACACACACACACTCTCTCTCTCTCTACATGTCAATGGGATCTGTCTCTAATTTAGTTGCTTGCTTCACTTCACAGCTCTTGTTGAAAATAGCTCCCTACCAGCTGACACCACCGCTACTCAGCCATTGGCTGGGGCTGGGTGACAGACCCAGGCAAGTGTGTCACAGTAACCAGTCCTAGTACAAACAGAAAAAAGTGTGTGTGTATGGGGGGGAGGAGTGGGATGTGGTACAGTGAAGAGGTGTCATGCAAATGAGATTCAGAGAGCTATGAGAAGCAAACATGCAGTCCCTTAAATACCAGTTAAAATCGAAATCCTCTGTGAGGTAGCTTGTTTTATCAAGAACTCGTAAGGAGGAAAGGAAAAGCATGAGGGAACTTGTGAGGTCAAGGAGCAATGGGCAGCATGGAAAACTCTGTTGTCCTCTCTTTGATAACAGAACCAAAACCGATGGAATGCTGACTGACTCGTTAAACCGTGATGTTCACTTTGAGTGTCAGTGTTGTCGGCTTCAGCGGAATACCCATGAGGAACTGGAATAGCACCTTTGAGCTCTCCTGTCTCTTAAGCTCCGGCCTCTGAGCTGAGATGCTGACTGTAGTTTATGGTTATCCAGTAAAGCCTCAGTAACCCTGCAGCTGTCACTTCTTCCCTCCCTAGCCAGTCTGCTAATACAGACAAGGCAAATAATGAGTGCCGGTGGGCCACCACGTGGCAGTAGAGCAGCAGAAATGCGATGCGACACAGAAGAAACATTTACAATGGGTATATGTAACACTACTAGCACCACTCTGGCCAGGGCCAGCTGAAGCCCATTTGTGCCCTGGGAGCATCACCATCCCCTCACAAGGTATGATGTGCACTGGTGGGCAGGTTGGGGAAGCTGCTAGTGGTAAACATGCCACGTAACATTAACATCTGCTGAGATAACCAGAAAAGATGGCTACCTTACTGCAAGGTTACCTATTTGGCTTGTGCAATTACATTGGCTAAAAAGAGGCTAAAAATCTATATAAATGTGTGATGATTCAAACTGGCTGGGACGAAAACTGAACGGAGCTACCTGGGCTCAGGTGAGAAATAGATTTGTAATCCATTCCCAATCTGTCCAAAAGTTCTTTGCTAACACGTGTGAACAGACTGCTAAACTGTGGGTACAAATTTCTAAACTGTTCGCACAGATTGCAAAACCATGGGCATGATTACCATAATTTACTTCTCATCTGAATCCAGACCGGCGCTATAGTTTTTCAATGAAGTTCTTATAACGAAAATAAAAACATGTAGATTACACCATGTGCTGTTTAAAAAGGGCATCACAATTCATTTTTCATCTCAGCTGGTTTGAATCATCACAAATTTATATTGATTTTTAACTGATTCATGATGCATTGTTAGATCTCTATTAAATATCTCGCTTGAAGGTACAAGGTATTATCCCTGTTGGACACACATGCATGTCCTTTGCTTTCCACTATGTCATGGGAGTAGCTGTGAGCTTGCAAACATTAGAATGTGCCAGTCTCAGATCATGAAAGATCATCAGATGTGGGACACCAAATTATAGATTCTGGCAAGACCACCAAAAATCTTCAAAACCATTATGAAATTTCTGGAACCTTTGACAATTATACCAAACATTCTGCCCCTTAGACTTATAGCAGGCCACGTTAGTTTTACTCCCAGAATCACAAAGGAGATGCACCCATCACACCACTTGCTCTACTGTGTGCTAGATGGAGCATGCGCACTATGGCACTGCCAGCAGTTAATCAGAAAATGATACCACCAAACACCCGTTTTTGCACCCAGATTTTGTAAATGGTCCCTGAAGATATGACATGCTGTGAAAGTGATGGTCAGCTCAAAAATGCATGCTGAATATAATGCTAATTATTGATAGTGATTGGTAGCAAAATTATAACCTTATCAAATTCAAGAACAATAGGTATTATACTACCAAAATAAGCCAGAGTTATTCACAATTTGCATGTAAGTAATATGACGTTATTGTGTTATGACTGGATATATACTATATTGCCAAAAGTATTGGGAGGCCTGCCTTTATACACATATGAACTTTAATGACATCTGATTCTCAATATATAAACTTTAATATGGAGGTGGCCTGCCCTTCGTAGCTTTAACGGCTTCAACTCTTCTGGGAAGGCTTTCCACAAGGTTTAGGAGTGTGTTTATGGGAATTTTTGACCATTCTTCCAGGAGAGCATTTGTGAGGTGAGGCACTGATGTTGGACGAGAAGGCCTGGCTTACAGTCTCCACTCTATTTCATCCTAAAGGTTTTCTATCGGGTTGAAGTCAGGGTTCTGGGTAGGCCAATCAAGTACCTCCACACCAAACTTGCTCTTCCATGTCTTTATTGTGCACTGGTGTGCAGTCATGTTGGAACAGGAAGGGACTTTGTATGCTGAAGCAAGAGTTCTTTTCACTGGAACTAAGGGGCCAAGCCCAACCCATGAGAAACCCCACACTAGGGCTGCAGCTATCGATTATTTTAGTAATCGGGTATTCTATCGATTATTCCATCGATGAATACTTTTGTCTTATTAAAGTGCAATACAAACTATTCAAAAGAGAAAAAAGACAGCACACCATAATGATTATATTTTAGGTAATTCAACATGAGGGAGATGAAATAATCTGAAGAAAAAAAAACACTGCTTGAAAATGCAGCACTTAAAAAGCGCACATAATAATACACTTTACTGCAACACGGTATTTTTTCGGCAAATAAATTACCACAAAATAATTTAAGCTATTTTGCCATGAACTTGGTAATAAATTCACATTGACCCATGAGACCCTAGGAGAGCTGTAAACTGATATTTTAATCAGCTGTATTAACACGGTAGCTGTGCACTTAACTGTAATTATGAAGCCGCTGATAACCAGAATAACTTAATATGTAACGTTACCCTGCGTCAGTAACAATTGACAAAATCATCAGTGAAATGGGGACGCTAGCCTCGATAGCTGCTAAGCTACCTTCGGTCATAAATATTAATTATGATAACCATTAACAGCTAATGCTGCGCACATACAAAAACCAAATATAATTTAGTATATTAATGAAGATTGTATTAGATGTTTTTTAATGTTATTTTATCAACATGCCGCTTAAAGTGCTTGGTAAGCAATGGAAATGACCCTGATTCTATGCCATGAATGTTTGGAACTATTCACCGTTTCCATGACTCAGAAGTTTGCCGAAAATTTCTCAATTGTTTTAAGAATGGGTCCCTGTGGGAGTCTCGCTGTCACTACCCGATCTGTGCAGCCTTGTTGCTACTTGATCTGGGGTGCATTTCCCAATAGCTCCTGTTAGCAACTAACATAGTTAGACTCATTCAGTTGTATGGTTCTAACTATAAGTTGCTAAAGCAGATAGTTACCATCAATGCTTTTGGGAAACGCACCCCCGTTCAGCACCGCCATTCTGTTTTTTTCTACCACTCTGTTACACGTAATGACAGTAACAATCATGGTGATCACTGAGCAGTACATAGTCGTGTGGATTTAACGAAGCATCGAAGCAAAGAAATTGTAGACCAAAATTCTATATCACGGTATTTTTCAAAATTATGACGGTTTCACGGTATTCAACGGTATTTTCCCCCCCACGCATCAGTGGGTGTTTTCCACTTCAATTATTGCAGTGGAGTGGCTAGGAATAACCTATTCTACTGTCATGAGAATTATACATTATACAAAAAATAATAATTTGCACACAAGTAATACACGTTTGCATGACCCCATAAAGTGATACAGTTTTCAAGCGGGTGGCACTAATGGAGAGGAAAGGAATCGCACTGCATGACAGCTGCAGTCAAAATATAGAACCTATTTATTGAACAAACAACTTTATTTATTGAGCAAACAACTTAAAAACTAAAATTTTCAAGCATCCAAAGAAGTATTTCGACTTAGTAAAATATCCAGAGGTGCTTGTCAAAAGGTATATTGCACTGAACAAGTCTTAGAAAAGGAATACATTATAATTTTTTGTAAACCAACTACATTGTTAATGTAAACAACCCGGCGACAACAAGCTCGACAGTGTTTGCAATAAATGGTTGTCGGTTCCTCATCCGACCATTTAAAACCGAAATATCTCCATACAACAGACACGGCTCCTTTTCCAGCAAAAGTTTTTCTGTATCTTCTACAGCTTCTCCGTCCATTTTCACCGCTCAGTAAAGGCGCTTTCAGACCGAACGCGGCACGCGCTGCGCTCCCAAACCCATTGTTTCCTATGGCGTTTTGCGCTACGCGGACCCAAGCGCAAGCGCAGCGCAGGAGCGGCACCGCGCCGCCCGGCGAGCTTGTGTGCGCACCGCGGGCAAAGTTCAACAAAGCCCAACTTTGACCGCGGCGCGCTGCGACACATTGTCGTGCGACCAATAGAAACAATGTATCGAACCGGGCACAGAAATCAAAATGTAGGATACACTTGTATTGCCCTTTCTCTATTGATAAAAGATAAACTTATGCTGTCCATATTATATAATATTACTGCTGGAACAGGCATGCCAGCGGAATGACAGGAGAGCGTTTCGCAAACCACGCCTCTCTTTTTGTGCTGAAGCCCGCGATGAGCGCAGCGTCTTGAGCGCTGTTGATCGAAGGGCTGCGCAAACCTCGCGTTCGGTCTGAAAAGGGCTTGACGCGCTCGGTCTGAAAGCGCCTTAACTTTCAAGCCCTTTTCAGACCGAACGCGGCATGCGCTGTGGTCGCCGCGAGGTTTGCGCAGCCCTCCGAGCCACAGCGCTTTGCGCTCAATGCTGCGCTCGCGCTTGGCTAGGCGTGTCAGTACACGATCCGTGCCGCCTGCACGATCCGTTCTGCGCATCCACTGAACATCCGATCCGTGTCAGCTGCCTGATCCGTTCTGCGCATGTGCAAAAATTGTTTTACGACACAGCACAACTGTTTTGTGATTCAGTCCGGTCTGTCCTACGTGTTTTCTCCATGACTTCTAAACCATTCGTGCGTTCCTTTTACTCTCGAAAATAGGAGCTCGCCGCGCGGAGTGATGTCACATCCGCTGAAAAGCCGAGGAAAACCCAGTGTCATTCATTCCATTTGCCGCACTCAGATCCAAGATGGACGCCTCCACGAAAGCGGCCCTT
>JAODKN010000094.1:280591-292507 GCA_026774425.1 Petrocephalus zakoni | reverse complement strand
AAGATTTTAACAACTCTGAGCTATTAGTTAAGTTCTCCCCAAGCGAGCTTGATGGGCCAAATGGCCTCCTCTCGTTTCTATAGTTTTTATGTTCTTATATTCTTATATAAAAACAACCTTTTAAATTCATTTATATTTGTTTTTCCTAGACACTCAGATCCGTAGTCATGTTGCCTTCGGTGCCCCTCCACACACTATAATATGCTTTGTGTTTGTACTGTGTTTACGTCCGGCTGCATGTTGGCTGTGGCTCACTAACTCCCCACTCCTGCAATTGGGACAATGACAAGCTGAAGTGCTTGAAGCAGTTCACTGACTCTCTAAGTAGTTCGGCATTTTGGCGATTTTGGTTTAACCGGTTTCTGGGCAAATCTCATGAGACCGAAACACACATATTGACAGGTTCCTAAATGTGCTTATCCCAACAGCCTTTGCCAACAGCGTTTGTTGTATTCTGTATGTTGTGGCTTTGGTGTTGGTTTATACAGTGTACCTGCAATAAACATTTTATGCTATATATTTGCAATTTATTAAGGTACTCCAGATGTTATCAGGCTTGTGGAAGCTGACTGTTCATTTATATTCAAAAAATCTTAATTAGATCAGAAGTGATTGATATACATTCACAAGACTCGGTGGTGACCAATATTTTAACAAAAAAATAAGACTGTAATAAACATGCAGTTCAAAAATCCTTGAAATGCTTTCTAAATTATTCGTCTAACAAGACCAAGTTTAAAAAATGCCCTTTTCTTTAACATCACTATGTGGCGTTACTTCAGGTTTCGGTGAATCTGTCTCAAAATAGTTCCAGTTCATCATATGATGCCAGTACAAAGTTTGAAAAGATCTGCCGAATAAGTTTTAAGTTATCGATAATGAGACCTGCCGCAGTAGCAGAGAATAGAGGGAACATGGGGCTAGTTGTCACACATGTAAGTTGACACACTGCTGTTATTTCCAAAACCAGAGGGTGCTACTTAAAAGTTGAATACAAGTTTTGTGCATCTACTTGGTCAGATGTAATGTTCTGTCTGGGACAAGCCAGCAATGCTGTGAGCTGAGGTGAGCACAGATTTACTATTTCTCACACTGTAAAGTAGAACATTTGAACATTACTTCCCTGTTTAGCCCTCTTCATCTATGGGTGCGTTTGACTTCAACTTCCATAGTACCCGTTAGTTGTTGTTAGTTGTTTGTTGTTAGTTACTGTAATGTTGCAGTGCTTTATTTGTCTAACTGCCTAGTCTGTGAAGAAGGCATTTAAGTAAGAATTGCATTGTACTCTGTACACTGTACTTTGCACATATGACACTAAAAACTCTGAATCCTTGAAATAAATGTATTTTCTTCTCAATGTATTGCAGTGCTTGGGGAGCATACCTGGCTCACAAGTACCTCAGTGGTACCTTTACCGATAAACCTTAATGTAGGAAAAAGGATATCTGAAAATCAGGTGGACACAGGCTGTCAGCTACTCCTCCCCTCACAGGTTAAGCTTTTTTTTTATTATTTATCTAGGCTAAAATCACCTCTCTTCTTATCTTACATATTTGAGGAAAAATCTTAATATTAAAAAAGTAAAGAGTTATGGAGTTGTTTGAAGCTTTAATCTGACTTGTTCCGTAAGCCAAAGGACACTACAGTGATAAGGTTATAAATAAAATATGATGTATATTTTTAGATGTTCACCATATTCTTCATGCAAGAACACTGGAATTTCGACAATGTATTCGTCTGCCACGAAAAACGGCATAGCGAGCTCGACCATTACAGTCAGATCTCCCGCACTACAAAGGAGTAAAAGTCCAACTTGACACCAGTCAGTTTATTCTCCACCCCTGCAGCTATGGCCAGATCTCGTGCTACGTCACGTCAGCCACAGACAGACCTAAGCCCATGTCAAATGCACCCTAATGTCTATATGTGCCTGCCTCTGTCAATCATTGTAGGTGTTGCATGTTTTACCTGGTTGCATAAGTACTGGATTGTATTTTCCTGAATTGAAAAGTTCAAATTTAGAATTTGTTTGAAATGACTTGTAGCCTTCTTTTGTAGTGAAAAACATCAACTTTGAATCAGTTGTGTTTTTACTTCTTGCATTATCCAGCATGACAACTTACTTCATTTGGTATGTTATTTAAACAATATGATGTATTGATCCCAGGATATTTAAAATCCAGTGGAAAGTGTAACAAGATGCCCAGATCTCCCCTGCAATTATTTAGGGGAGTTAACTGCCAGCTGCTTGTGTGAAACCTTCATTGTGCTTAAGACGGGAAAGGTGTGCAGTATGCACCTCCATCCAGCCCTGCCAGTGTGGGTTCAATCTGTCAGTCCTGCAGTCAGTAGACCATGTGGGCATATGGTAGTAGCAGCCAACAGAGCAATGAATCATCACAGTACACCCTGTGAACTACAAAGACCTTTATAGTAA
Organism: Petrocephalus zakoni; assembly: GCA_026774425.1. Lineage (NCBI taxonomy): Eukaryota > Metazoa > Chordata > Actinopteri > Osteoglossiformes > Mormyridae > Petrocephalus > Petrocephalus zakoni. Next base: position 290,070 of record JAODKN010000094.1, on the reverse strand, counting down.
ACTGCCCCCACACAACCCCCATCTGCATGTGCACTGTTCATCATAAACGTAATTAATTTAATAAATAACATCCGACTTATTTCCATTAGTGTAACATATTATACTGGCTATTCTAGGGTAATAGCGGGACGGTTTGCGAGAGCGTATGTACATACAGCCGGGGGGCTCATGTATGATTCATGGCCAGTTCACAATTAACAGAACAAGTCTGTCGTTGTGTTACACAACACAAAACAGCTGCTTACGTTTGATTCCTATTAAAATAAGCGTGCATGGTACTTCGTATAGGCTGGAATCTTTATAAAAAAAAAGAATTGGCCAAAAACATTATTACATTAAACATTATTAACAATGAAAAACGGGAGATAGTTATATGGTTCACACAATAAATGTGAATGTTTAGTGTGGAATACGACGTACAGTACAGTGATTATACGACCTAAACAGACATATCGAACATATCGATAATGAAACATAGAGAAAAACAAACGATCTAGAACGGCTACGCCAATAACACACATAAGTATGATAAGCAGCAGAAAAACAGGAGGAAGTGATGTAAATAGAAAATAAAAAGTGAACTGATGTTTCTTATTTTTATGTCAATTTTATATTGGCCTAACGATATTTGCGGAAACAGCCACGACTCATACTAGAATAGTTACTTTATAATTCAGTCTTTGTTAATGGCATAATTAATTTCCTTAAAGAATGATAGGCATGTCCACGTTAAATCTGTATTTAAGGACGTTGCTGTTGACACGTTCTATTACTGCCTACGGTATTGAAGGAGTCAGAGGGCTACTATAATGGCCTTCTAATTCATAACCGTTTCTCCACAATCCAAATCTCAATTGCGAAAAGACCATACAGCAGCGGCGTATACATATCAGCTTAAATAGGTCCTTCCTCGCAGGAGGACAAGGGTTGCACTGAAATGCATCCCTGGGTGAAGATCCCAGGTCCTAACTACAGAACACTGCTTGGCCACTCCTATACAGTAACAATGTGTTAATTGCTGATAAGATGAAACATTAAAAATAAACATCACTAACTGTTATTGCTCCGCCCTGCCAACGCCGTCATACGTTATAAGATCCAGACCAATGCAACAGTTTAATATGGTTTTGGGGAAAATATGGTAAATTAAAAGGGACGCATTTTTAGATCCCATTTCTGGCTGTTACAGCCTGTGGTCGCAATGGTGGTGAATTCATCAATATCTACATTTATTAAAAAGAAAACATATTAAGTGGCGTTTTGTAATATATTAGGAAGCGATCTTTTAAATTAATTTAAACTTGACTTCAACGCAGTCGCTGCAAATGATTTTTGTATTGATAGCTAGAAAGCAAGCGCTTTCATAAACAGCATTCTTGACGACAGGTAGCCTACTATGCATTCCACGACCACCACTTCACAAAACTGTTTGGTTTGTTGCGACTACAATTTGTATGCAGGCACATTTACTTACCTGTGAAACAGGATTATCAAAATTGTCCATCTGGATCTCTTGGGTCGAGGTTGAAGGCGTTCTAGACATATTACTTTTTTGTACCATTTATTTTAATTTAATGTTACAGATTATTATCCTACGTATTTTTTCGTTGTCTCAATATATTTGCCGTTGCCAAAACATTGCTAATTATGCTTTTATAGCATACTGTCCAATATTATTTCTTCTTCCATCGCTTATTGCTGCACAATAGTCCTAACCATCGCACGGACAATAAGCCACGGACCGGAGCCGTGGTCGGTGAGTCCCGCCCCTTAAATAGTTCCCGCCTTTACACCAATCACAGTTCAGCACAGCGGAAGAACACGATGTAATTGGACAGACCGCATGACTGTTGAATATTCAGATACCTAGTGCGAAGCGCATGAAGGTAACTATTGCTTATCCATGCAGCCAACCATCCATCCATGCCACGACACGGGGAGAACATTCATACAGGTTCCGGTCAGTCCTATAGGGGACATACTTTAGATGTCTAAGGCGCCAGCTTCTGTGGGGACACCGACTTGCCACCCAATTTTACTTTGCCTCGGACAGGGGCGTCGGCGGCGGTAGTGCATTCAAACGACAAAACAATACTCACAAAAATGACTAAATATTACTCTTTTATAAATGGACAAATGGACAATAATAATCCGAAGCTACTGCAGTATGTATAATACGATATCACTACAAATGCTCATATGCTGCCCTCTTAACTAATCCGTAGCCTATGCAAATAAAATAGCAAAAAGCTATATAGGCGTGGTTTGTAATCCTAAAGGGATTTTGGAAAAAAAACTATCAATCACAGCATAAAACTGAAGTAAACATTTGAAATACACCCCATCGTCATTAAAATAACTAAAATAAATGTCTGTATTGCGAGAATTTTCTCCATAATCATTCATTAAAAACAATTACATTTATTCTGAATCAACATACATAGATACAGATTTTATGGTCTCTTAATTTAAATTTTTTAAATAATGATTGCTGCTACGGCAACTGCTTTAACTGTTGCTCTAAGCACAGAGACTAGAGCTGATTGATGTGCGCTCTCTGCGTCTTACCAGAACTACAGCTGAAAGGGATACTAAATTACGCCCTCTTCTGGATAAAGTAAAGACTTATAATCATATTTAGAACTAAATGGCTTGAACTGGACTTCTTTCTTCAATTTCTTGAAGACGTTTCACATGTCATGCAAAAGGCTTCTTCACTTCTAAAAGTCAGGTATTTATCTTCTAGTGGGGTAGTCACCTTGAAAGTGGTCGTTGACAGACCCTGCTGACCAACCGGTCTTAGAGTCATTTGGGGCAAGATGTGGATCACCTGAAACTCCTTATCAGACTTTTAGAACTGAAGAAGCCTTTCAGATGAGAGGTGAAACGTCTTCAAGAAATTGAAAAAAAAGTCCAGCTGCCTTCAATTCAAGCCCTATAGATAATCATACCCTGGACAACTGAGAACCTGCACAGACACATATTTAGAACAAATCAGCTATTCCAGATAATTTATACAACATTTCCTTGCGTGATGCAATGTTCCCTGTTTTTGTTTTTCTCTAAGAGATGACAATCATGAATGTATGCTTATTGCACCCATAATTATTCTGCAATTTAAGAAAATGTGATGTTATTTATTTTGTGCACTAAGTAGTAAGAAATCGATGGTGGCCTTCATTTTTCCTTTTCAGATTTTAATATTTCCAATAGATATGTTAGCAAAAAAGATACACATCAATGGGTATATTTATATGACTATTGTAATAGGCAGTGGATGGCAGAAATAACTACTGTCAAAGGGTATGGGGTTGTTAAAGCACATTTAGATTATCCTGTCTAAGGCTGAAAATAAATAGGTTATGTTTCATTTACAAGGAACATTGTTTTATAACTATATTAAAACTTGGCTGATTGTTTGAAATTATATTCGGGATGATGTGTGGCTCAGTGAGGGTATGTCTGTGCCTATGATCAGAAAGTCACCAGTTCAAGTCCTAGCCCCTGCAGAATAGTCACATGTCAATGGGCCCCTGAGTAAGGCTCGTAACACCCCAGCTCCTGTGGCTCTGCATGCTGGCTGACCCTGGGCTGTAACCCCCATGCATGCTCTCACTTGCATGTGTGTCTCATGAAGAGCAAGATGGGATAAGCGAAAAGACAGTTTCCCTAGAGCAGGGGTGGGGAACCTGTTCCATGGAGGGCCGGTGTGGATGCAGGTTTCAGGGATGACCTCTCAATCAGCTAATAATAAAACAGTGGTTCTCAATTCCAGTCCTGTGGACCCAATGTTATTGGCTGACTGAGAGTCCATCCCAAAAACATGCACCCACACCAGCCCTCCATGGAACAGGTCCCCCACAACTGCCCTAGAGGAATTAATAAAGCATTCTATGTTCTATTCTACATTCAAAAATACGACACTAACATCAAACTTCTGTTAGCTTTAAGCGATTGGCATCCAAGAGATTGCATTTGCGCCCTCTTCTGTACGGTTGGCAAATAGCATTTCGTTATAGTGTCTACAATGATGGAGTATGGATCAGCTTTCTCACGACCTATAGACATGAATAGATATATTTATAAAATAAACTAGATCCTCCCGATCTTGTCCACGTCAGGTACGTTACCAACACCTTGCAGTTGCAGTTCAAAGTAGTTCATTCAAACATGCAAGATTTCCTTTTCTTTGCGCTTGTTGATAAGCGTCCCGCGTCAGTCCTTCGTTCGCTAGTTTGCCTGTTTCTTCCTCGATGTACTGGTCCCCACAAAAACTGAACTGAATCCCAATGTACTAGAGCCTGTACAGTGTTTGCATAATGCCCAGCATGAAGCTACGTTAGGTCAGGTGTTGGATGAGATTGCCTCTAAAATTTTCAGTAGAGCTGGGATCTGAGCAGATTACAGTAGTGTTCAAAATTTGAGAATGAGTGACATTTTTGCACTTACAAGGCTGCTGCTTGTAAGACAACATGAACATAAGATAAGATTAACTTTATTGACCCCACGAAGGGGGAAAGTTTACAACTTTCTGTTGGGTTCTTTTGCTAAATAAATAATTGTAACCCTTCTCTAATTTTGATCGCAGACCTTCTAATTTCTTGTTTATATATATTAGGCTATTATGTGACGTGGGATTTTTACTGATGAATATGATTAAAACATATAATTTCTATATATGTTAAAATAACTTCGAATAAGCAGCGACTTTGCAAATAACAAAAATTACACTCGTTCTCTAATTTTGATCACTAGAGTAATAATCTGCTCAGATCCCAGATCAGTACTGAAAATTATAGAGGCTATTTTGATCGCTGCTGTATGGCTCTTAATTTTATCTTCTCCACCCACTATAGTGCCATTAGGATTACTATAATTTCCACTGTGTACACTAATATATGATTTGAGGTTATTTTTCTCGGTGCAGCACTTGTAGTTTAGGGACAAAAAATGAAAACCATTTCTTCCTGTACTGTAGTCTTTTGACCTACTTGTAAATGTTGGTACGTACTACCGAGTGATATGAAACATCTGACCTTTTTAAAATAAGACTTCCATTCCCATAATGCAACGGAAAACGTTTTTGGGATAGACTAATATAGTCGACATTAAATCCATTTTTGCGGCCAGTCCAATTTTATTTGCTACCAATGCTGTAAAACAATGCAAATGTTTTTACAATAGTAATCCCATGCCATTTTCATTTTATTATTTCTTAAAAATGTTTCTATTTGGACCATTTCTTCTTGAACTTGGAGGATGGATCGTCCTCTCCCTCATAATGGTAGCGTCTTCCCCGTCCCCTGTTCTTTCGTTTTTCTCAAATCGCTGCAGCCATGAGGTAAGTCATCCTCAGTTGGTTTCGCAGGAATTAACTTAACTTATTTGAAGCAAAAGTGTATCGGGGCCAGTTTTTCGCCTTACCAACCTTTTATCGGCTCACCAACACATAATGACGTAAAGGAAGGCAGTTTTACATGAACGGAAATCGGCCTAGTGAGTGTAGGTGGCTACCCTTGTATAAAATGGTCGGTGCTGTGCATGCACATGTCACCCTCGCGTAACGCAACGCGCTCCTCAAAAATGAATTTGATGTCGGCTATATTAGCCCATTCCTAAAACGAAGCTTCTCCGTTGCATTATGGGAATGGAAGTATTATTTTAAAAAGGTTAGCTGTTTAATATCATTCGGTAGTATGTACCAACATTTACAGGTAGGTAAAGAGACTACACACACACAGGAAGAAACGGTTTTCATTTTTTGGTCCCTAAACTACAAGTGCTGCACCGAGGAAAAGAACCTCAAATCATCTATCAGTGTACACGGCGGAAATGATAGTAATCCTAATGGCACTATAGAGGGTGGAGGAGAAAATTAAGAGCCCTCCGTTTTAATGGTGTTAAATTGTTAACGCCTTTTGTTTTTTGTTCAACAGACAATTGTGAACGATAGATAACTTGCAATTTTGAGCAGGAGCTCACGCGTAAACCTGGCTGCGTTTGCGTCGTAAAGGCCGCAAATCGCAGGAAGAAGCATAGCTTAACAGTGGAGTGTTTTCATCAGACAGCTTTCGCTTCATCCCTGTAGCGCATGTCCTCAACTTTGAAAGTTAGTCCTAAACGTGTGTTAACTCTTCTTTAAGACGGATAGGTTCCTGTGTCATCTTAACGAGAATTTAACTTATTTTCAGTTAAAAAAAAAACTATCGCTAGAGATTAGTCATGTTGTCTTTCTCGCTTCACATATTGGCCAGGGACGTCTTTTTTTTTAATTGCAGGGAGCATTCCGCGTTAATTAAAAATGCTATCCGCCCCAAAGCTATACTAAATGTATATGGGTTATCACACTGTTCCCGTAAAATATTAGTTGTGGCCTGCTCGCGTTATCTGATTGGGCCGTCAGTCATGTTAAAGCCCAAATGCTTTACTTTTACACGTGCGCTTTCGGTTGCTGACCACGTGGCTTAAATTTCGCAGTCGGGGATTGGCTGTGGACGAATGCGGTTGAGGCACGTGTCACCCACATTTTTGGGTCTAGTGGAAACTGTGCGCGTCGACTGTGCAAGTGCAAGATAATTGACTATATATATCCAGTACGTACCTGCGTGAAGTTGCCCCCCCATATGTCTCAGATTTCAATTAAACTGGCAATCGTATGTGCCGCGTTAGTGCAGGAGTGTGCCTTTAAAATTTTTGTTTGTGCTGCTTTAGTTTCTGAGATATTAGTTTGTTTACGTGGTGACGTCATCAGCGTGAAGTTGGCCCCCCATTTGCGTCTGATTTCCACCAGACCGTTAAAATCGTTGTTTGTGCTGCTTTAGTTTGAGAGATTAATGTTTGTAAGGTTGCCCCCCTCCCATTTGCGTCTGATTTAGACCAAACCGATCAAACTGCCCGTTTGTGCTGCTTCAGTGCAGAGATATTGCTTATTTATATGGTCACATGACTCCGCCGTTAAGTTAGCCCCCCCTATTTGCCTCCGAACCGGTCTCAATAGTTTGTGCCGTTTAAAAATGGTCTGTACTGTTATTTCTTCTGAGGTATACCTCTTAGTTTATGCCTTTACGTGATTGCCGTATAGTGCGCAGGCTCGTGTTTCTCATGTTCAAAGAAGGTGGAGCGTTTGATGACTCTGCGACAACCCAGGTAGCAAAATGACTATGCACCGGATCCGCCCCGGAGGTATCAGGCCCCTGTCCCACTCCACTGGTGCCAGTGCTGGCACTGGGGCTGGTGCTCGGCTGGTGCTGAAGTTGGGCACCAGCAAGAGCTGTCCTGCATTTCCACAGACTAGAGAGCCCAGTGAGAACCGGGTGACAACACTTCACCCACGTCATAAACCACGCCCACTACACAGTGCAGCAATGGTGGCCACCTCTCGTGACATCACAGGTGCTTCATCCAGACCAGCAAAGGTTTGGTGCCGGTTCGGAGCCGATTTTGCGGCACCAGCGCCATTTTTTTTTTCTGTGTAAAAACGTGGCTCTGGTTCCACATTTGGGATTGGCACTGGAACAGCACCGGCACCTTTGCAGTGGAAAAGGGGTATCAGAGGCTCTGGAACAGAGGTGCTTTTCCCGAAAGCATGGTTGCTAACTACATTAGCAACTTAAATAGTTGGACCCATGCAACTGAATGAATCAACTATGGAAGCTTTTGGGAAGCGCACCCCAGATCCGCAAAACGGGAGTCCACTTGCATAGCGGGACGGGTCCGGAACAGATAATGATCACGGGTCCATACCAGATCCTGGCCGGACTCTACCCATATCCTCCAATTTTGGAACCAATCATGAGAAAAAACAAGGAACTTTAAATTGCATCAAAATCTTTTTTTATTTAAAAACTAATTCGAAGGCTCCCCCAAATGCAGCCCACAAACGCGTCGTTCTTTTCCAGATTTTTTAAGGATGGGTTGGGTGTACCCTTCACAGCTCGTGTGTCACGTGACCATGTAAACAAACATTAATATCTCAGAAACTAAAGCAGCACAAACAAAAATTTTAACGGCACACTCCAGCACTAACGCAGCGCACACTATTGCGACTGGTCTGGTTGAAATCAGACGCAAATGGGGGACCAACTTCATGCTGATGACATCACCATGTAAACAAACATTGAAATCTGAGACATATGGGGGGCCAACTTCACGCAGGTCAGGTACGTGGCAGCGCCAACCAGGCTCATTACGGTATAATATTTCAGTATTACCCTATATATTAACATTGTCCTTTCAATGTGTTCAGATCAAAACAATAAACATCAATAGCTCCAGAAACCTTGTCTCATTTATATTTGTTCAAGATTAATGAAATATTCGACCTTTTTCTTGATCGTTATTGATTTTCAATGAGAAATATAATTGGGCCAAGGTAAATGGTCAATACAGACAGTAAATATGTTTAATATTTTTTGTGAGAGACAGCTGACATTTGTTAGGTAGTTTTACAAAAAAGTAATTTGGTTTAAAACCCCAAAATGTTACTAATGTTACACAACACATCGCCAGAAGCAACAGCAGCTCACTCTGAGAGGCCATTGTATTGTTGTTGTTCTTGTGCATTAAACGCATGTCGTGAAAAACTTGCTGTTATACTTACTGCTTTTGCGCAAGCTTCATTCAGACCAAGAAGACATCTGCGCTCTGCTGGTCTGAAGGAATATAATTGCAGCATGCATGTGCCGACCGCGACCATCCACAGCCACATGTAGTATGAACACAAGCTGGCACACGCCCCATACCGAAAGCGCACGCGCAAAGTGTAAAGTGTGAAGTAGGCTTAAAGGGGCTTTCAGACCAAACGCGGCATGTGCATCCCTTCAAAAAAACAGCGGTTTATGCCCAGTGCTCTGCACTTGCCGCTGGGTTCTGTGCAAAATGTAAGTGTGGTTTTCTAAACTCTCTCCTATCATTTCGTTGTATCCCTGGCTCGCGGTCAGTCACCACGATGTATATTATTAAAGCTATATCTCTTTATCGTTCTTTCAGTTAAGAATCTTAAGTAGGTCTGTAGTTATGCTATTTTTATTCTAACTTTGTCTGTATCACACATACTGCCAACAACAAGCTACATTGACTGTCAAAACACACCTGGCATGCCGGTTTCAGCAGAAATACTTGTAACAATCCTCATTTTCCTCCCGATGTCCCAGGAAGATGGTAAGCTAATCATATAGCTCTGGGAACTCAGACACGGACAATGTTTATCTTGTATCAATAAAGAGAGGACCATATAAGTTTCTCCTTCATTTATTATTTCTGTGCCCTTTTTTTATTGCTTATAACATGAATAATATATAATAAAGAGAAGGATTTTCAAATGTATAATAGGTTTAAACTATGTAGTGCCAGCGATTTTTAAATTTTAAGTAAAAGAATTACATAACATTGAAATAAAATTTGTACTAGAGCCCGACCGATAAAGGATTTTGGAGGCCGATACCGATACAAATATTTGTTGGTTTTAAAATCCGATATTC
>JAODKN010000094.1:266565-280491 GCA_026774425.1 Petrocephalus zakoni | reverse complement strand
AAGTGCAATTATGCACTATTGCATACATCGTGATGCTTTTAAAAAATACATTGCTACTTATTTACATTACTACTTACTGTACATGTAGGCTGACAAGTTTTAAAAGCATTCAATAGATTTTCTTAGATGGAAATGTTATTGAGAAACTGAAAATGTTATACATGCAAAAACTATAATAAAAAATGAACCAAAAAGAAAAATCATTCATTTCATACAAATATGTGCATGTTTTTTTTTTCAATAATAGCATAAATGCATATATATATATATATATATAGCCCCAATTTACACAGGGACCAAAAAAAAATCTGTGATTCTGAATTTTCAAGTCTTTTTCTGGTCACGGTTGGGATGGGTCTTGGTCTTGTCTTGATCTTGAAACAGATGGTTTTTAACACATCACTGGTAGTGTATTTTTGAACCAATTTTTCATGTACTTATGCAGCTGTCTGTAAATTACAGTGCCTGTGTGACATTGGGGACATTTGGCTCTGACTTGGAACTGTCTATTTGTTGTTACTTTATGGGAAAAATTATCGAGAGATATATTGTATATCGTGATTCATCAAAAAAATATCGAGATATGATTTTTGGTCCATATCGCCCAGCCCTAGATGGTTTTCTTGCTTATTATTAGCCCTTGCTGCTTGTAGTTAAAGCCATGTTCGTACATGAACTCCGGACATTTTCCGGAGAATTATTCAAGTCCAGGCATTTTCCGGGATAGCATGTACAACATTTAGAAATATTCCATATATTTGGTCAGCGGAGTGGCGCTGGAGTAGAGCATGTAGCAGGCAGGACATGGCACACAAATATATCTTTCTGCAATGACCACTGTTTTTGCTTTGATTATTAATTCTATGTTTATTTGGACATACCTGTGATATCAGCGAAATAATGGAAAGGCATATATCACGGAAGAGTATTGCATTCGTCTGGGGTTCAGTTTTCTTTTTCCAAATTGAGTCATCCTGTTAAACTAATAATTCCATCTGCACTACTGAGATACATTATTTCCCAATGTCTCAAACCAAGATAAAAAATAAGTCGATTAAACTACGCAGATTGCACATCATTATAAACAAAGGTTGTCTTGTTACTTCATAAAAACCAGGAAAATATTACTCGTAAAAACAGGATGACTGTCATTCATTCGGAAAAACAAAACGGATTCTTTTTTTTCTTCTCAAATGAATGCAATATGCTTCCGTAATATATCAGCACGAAGCAGCTACATATTCTTCCGTTTTTGCACCAGCGCCATGATAGAAATGTAATTAACATGCCCACTTGCTCGTGCTGAATTCTCCTGCTCCATTCGCGCCTGAGGATCTTTCGGAAATTATCCGGACTTTATATTACGGATCTAGTGCAAGGGGGGGGGAATTACAGATCTAGCAGGGTAAAGTCTGTTTCAGACTGTTCACATATACAACCCCTCTAGGTAATGTCTAACAAAGTACCAGGTGGCAACGCATGTCTGAAAGGGGCTTAAGAGCAACAAATGCCCCTTTGTGGCCAAACCCTGCAATGATTGATTATCATGGGTGATTGTCATATTCCAGCATGCTCGAGGTAGTGTGTACATTGCCCCTTATTCTGTTGTTGTTGTAAATGGTTGCATTTCCCTATTGTGGCACATATGTTACCAGTGTCGTATGTGAACCCTGATTGATCCTCCTGTGCCCCTAGCTTTGTATAAATCCCCCACCATGTGTGTACCTGACAGTCCGGCATCTGACTTCCTTGTGTTTCCGACATCATTATTGGTTCAGGGCTTGTTCAGTTTCCGAATAGAGGCTGTTAAGAACTCAGTAAAGAAGCTTCTTTTTTAATCATTTCCTACTTTTTGTCTGCTCAGTGTTGCAGTTGTGTGAACGATATCATATATCGCGATATTAAGACATCGTATCGCATTTGGAAACCCTAATCACATATTATTTTGCAAAAAAATATGTGCCCAAGTAGCACAGTTAGCAGTCTCGGGTTCAACAAGCTCATTAACACTTGGACAAGAGTTACTCAGTGCCATCACATAATTTTTTTTGCTAGAGTTGAGCCTCCCAAGCTAATAAATCTGAAAGTGTAGCAAAACATTTATCCGAAGTGGAATACTTTGCCAGCTCAGCAGACCTGTGGACAAGCAGAAAAATGGAACCATGTATTAGCTTAACAATTCACTACATAGACAGAATTCAGTATGAATTCGAAGTGTCCTCTCAGTATAATTTATTTATTAATTTAAGAAATATATCTGTACAAGTTCAATGTATATTATCTTATTAATTGTATTTTCAGTTAAATTCAGTTTCAATGTAAGTATAACTTTCATTATTAAGATTCAAATAAATACAATGTTTCTGCAGTTGAGTAATTGTAAATCGTGGTAAATGTGATGTCAATATTGCTCGAAATCATTTTTATGATTGTCAGAATTAGAGCTACTTGATTACAAAAACTGTTATGGTCAGTGTCACAGATGGCATGGCATTTTTCTGCTGTCTCCATTGCATGGATGGCAGGGTGCCAATTTTTTTTCATCGTCTTCCAGTATGCTCAGGCTTCAGAAGCGGCTGGCGTCTAGTGTCCTGCGCTGTGGGAAGAAGAAGGTGTGGCTTGACCCCAATGAGACAAATGAAATTGCTAATGCCAACTCCCGTAAGTCATTTCATACAATGACACACTGTGTCAACCACCCCCACCCCAACTGAACCACCTTTACCATACCATAACTGTATTTTCATCTCGAATATGACTGACTTGTATCTTTAGTGCAACTGCTGATCTTTCTTTCAGGGCAGCAGATCCGTAAACTAGTGAAAGATGGTCTGATCATCAGGAAGCCAGTGACGGTGCACTCCCGAGCACGATGCCGCAAGAACACATTGGCACGGAGGAAAGGCCGCCATATGGGTGTTGGTGAGTTCTGTCTATGAGCCTACTTTGAAATTTGATTCTACTTTGAAATTTGATGCTGTTGGGCTGACACACGTGTACCTACCTTCCCCAGGTAAGAGGAAGGGTACAGCTAACGCTCGTATGCCGGAGAAGCTGTGCTGGATGCGGCGCATGCGGATCCTGCGTCGCCTGCTGCGACGTTACAGGGAATCCAAAAAAATTGACAGGCACATGTGAGTTCAGTGATACACTGATCACCTGTGTCTTTATGTTCTGTGTGTAGAGGGATCGCTGTATAGCTGATAGCTGAGGGACTGTCAGACTGTGTTGCAAGCAAAACTTACTATTCTATGAGATTAGAATGATACTGTACTTTTGGTGTATTGTTGTGATCAACAGCCCCTGTCCAAATGTGTCCTCCAGGTACCACAGCCTATATCTGAAGGTTAAGGGTAATGTCTTTAAGAACAAGCGCATCCTCATGGAGCATATCCACAAACTAAAGGCAGACAAGGCTCGCAAGAAGCTCCTGGCGTAAGTCTTGGCTCAGGGTACTCCCATATCCAGCTGTTCTTAATGTGCATTATTGTGTAGCATGGGGAATAATAGTGGCAATTTTCCTGCATACGGTACCAAACTTCAAATGCATTACATACGCAAATTGTAAGTAAAATCGCTCCAAATACACTGAAGATGGCTTTATACTTCAACATCCAGACAAAATGTAATGAAATACTTTGGCAAGAACAGTCTGTCACATACTTAACACTGCCACCGCCTTGTTTGTTCTGTCGTGTGACAACCCTAGAGGGGTTTTCGATATAGCAGAACCACATACAGAGTGCAAATAAACGTATTGTGGAGACCACGTGAGTCCTTTTAGTAAAGGAGATGACAGCTCTTATAAAATGGAAGTTGCTATCTTTTAGGACAGCAACTATCAGGTGAATTTTAGAAGCGGCATAGACACAGGAGCCAAAAATGTACACTACACTCAGGGTTACATGCTAACCAAATGGTTATGACATTCACTATCAACACAAATACAGATGGTATTTGAGTTACTATGGTTCGACTTACGATTTTTCGATCTTATCATGACTATAGCGTTACAGTAACATTGTAAAAATATTTTAAGTTTTGCGTGGCAGGCAAACGTAGCAGGGTATGAGATACGATTCGTTGAGACGCTGCTGGGATGTACGCAATGATACCTCACTCTCGCCTGCGATCAACAGAGTTCAGTTGTCTTGGTGTTAGAGCACGTGGGTTTTTAAAATATTACCAGATTACAGTATACTACCCCATACTGATCACCATTCTTTAAGACTCCTGGGTAGGCTAGGCCATGTCTGAACTTATATTTTAAATGGGGTCATCGGAACACATCTCTATCGTTAGTCGGGGATTACCTGTACATGAATACACATCCATTTCCACTATTTAAAGATATGAGTGTTGTCACAATGCATGCTGGTAACATGGATAATTAGTCCTGCTGACCAACCCTGTGGTGTGATGTGTATGTTAACTAATCTTGGGACAGTGGATGGGATCATAAGGTTGCCCTGGAGACCTTCCACAGGCGGTGTGCTGAAATGTAATTACCACGGTGATCAGCATTTCATACAACATCGTATTGCTTAAATGTCACTTAGGTCATTTTTGTCTGTAGTATATGGCCACCTTAATTTTGAGAATCTGTAAACGCTTTTGATAGAAACTGCTTAAAAGTGAAATGCGTACTGTTTTTTTTCTACTAAGCTTTGGTTAGTTTGGTGGGAAAGTCAGTAACACTGTAAATAATAGAGTAAGAATTGTGATAATTCTTTTCACCGTCCCCCCCGCAGTGATCAGGCTGAAGCTCGCCGCTCCAAGACCAAGGAAGCCCGCAAGCGCAGAGAAGAGCGTCTCCAGGCCAAGAAAGAGGAGGTCATCAAGACTCTGTCCAAAGAAGATGAGACCAAAAAGTGATGCTAGCTCCACTCTTTCCAGTGTCAATAAAATGTACAGAAATTCATTGCCTGCTTTCTTTGCATCTTAGGGCACTTTTCTACTGCACCAGATAAAAGTATGGTACTTTCTGTCCTTTACCTTTTCCATTTACTTCCAGTGGAATACCAGTACCGAAAGTTCAAATAACCGAAAGTGCCAAACCAACTGGGGTACTTTTTTTTTTTTTTTGGGGTGGGACTTGAAACACTTTATTAAAATATACTGCCTCTGAAATGCAAAACAACTGCCATCTTGAAAACAACAATAAAGTAATAAAGAATAAAAGTAGTAATAATAGATTCAGAAGTCAGAAGAAAAATGCTTTCTAGTCAGAAGAACATACAAAAAGATGAGGATGGCAGGAACAAGTAAATAAAGTATTTTGTGTAATGTACTAGGACAGCACCGTATTTTGTTGTAATAAATATTGGGGTATTTATAAAGCAAAAAAAAGAATTCAATACATTTCTCTCAAATTCATCTGGGAGTGAAGTAAATGACAAAAAAGCTAGATTTAGACGTCCCTCGTTTATCATGTTTAATCCTTTCCAGACTCTACCGCGCTAAGTGAATTTGAAGTAGGATTCTTTTTTTATAAATCGAGTATTTTTGTAGTTAGAGCACAGAAAACCTGTTTACGACCTTCTAAATTGGTTCACATTATTAGAGCCCTCTAGACATGAAACACCCTTTATTCACCATTACACTCGTATTACCCAATATATTAGAGATGAATAAAAATTAAAAATTAATTTAAAATTAAAAATATTATTGTACATTTACTTACACACAGTTCATACATAGAACCACTAACCTATGAAAATAAGAAGCAGCAGGTTTAGCCATCGTGGAGCTTAGATAAAAGTTCTCAAATCGCAAACAAAGATGCTTCCGATTGTGTAGCGATGTAGAAGCGTGTATGAGAGAAACGAACTTGCATGAGGCTGAGCCCGTCAGAGGCCAGGATAGGAAGAGGATATAATTGACTCAGAGAACCGAGCGTGCGCTGTATCATTTTCATGGTCTCGATCAACTTTTTAATGAATATACAGTACTGTATTTGAAAAAATCGCGATAGAGTGAAGCCGCGAAAGACGAAGCGCGAAGTGGCGAGGGACAACTGTATATTGAAAAGGAACATGAATGAATGAATATAAGAAATTTAGAAATAAGAGCCCATCAAGCTCGTTTTGGGAGATTTCCCATAGTAGTTCAGAGATGTTAAGATCTTGTCTAGCTCTGCATTAAAGGAACACATTTAGCTTGCACTACACTAACAGGACGACTATTCCATATGTTACATGCTATGTAAAGAAGTTTTTGCTCAACTCCGGTTTGAAATGTTTTCCCGCTAATTTACAACTATGGCCATGAGTTCTATTTGAATTAATAGTGAAGTAACTAATTGAACAGCATTCAGACCTGTTAGGATCTTATCTTATATACCTGGATCATGTCCTCCCCTTAGTTTTCTTTGCTCAAGGCTGAACAGATTGAGCTCAGCTAACCTTTCATCATAAGACGTCATACAGACCCTTTCCAAAAAAATTTGAATATCATGGAAAAGTTTATTTATTTCCATAATTCCATTCAAAACGTTAAACTTTCATAGATTATAGATTCAGGGCCCACAACTTAAACGATTTCAAGTACTTAGCTGTTTATTTGTACATAATTTGGGCTTCCAGCTCATAAACCCCACAAAAACGGGAATTCAAAAAATTAGAATACTGTGAAGATATCAGCCCAAATTTTACAGGGCATGAATGTTTAAGAATGTTAAGAATGAATGTTAAGTTGTACCTTGTAGGGCCCTGTATTGAAAGTAAGAAAATGCCTGATCTTAATCTTGCTGACAAGTGATGTAAGAATTGTACGTGTGTAGCATGCAATGCTGGAATTATCACACATCGTCCAGCCTTGTTATATAAGACAGCCATATTTTGACCTTGTGATGTCATTTCAACTCCCATTGCAAGCAAAGTGATGCTGCTATTGGGCCCTTGAATAGGGCATCTAACCCTCCCCATGATCCAGGGACTGGCTGAACGTGCCTTCTCAATTGTATGTTAATTTGGCTTAAAGCATCTCCTAAATAAGTATATGTATATAACATTTCATTAACTTTCAAAATGTCCATCTCCTAAATGCATGTCATGTACTGATTCAAGATTGTTGGGTCCAAAAGTATTTGGACATTAATGCATTTTTTGTAAATTTGTCTCTGTATACCACCACAATGGATTTGAAATGAAGTAATCAATATGTGATGGAAGTACAAACTTCCAGCTTTATTTTAAGAGGTTTGACAAAGGTATTGTATTAAGCTCTCAGAAATTACATCCATTTTCTTCCATTGTCCTCCATTTTCAGAGGCTCAAAAGTAATTGGACATGTGACTGACAAGCAGTTCCATGGTTAGGTGTGGCTTGTTCCCATGTTATTCCATTACATATTAAGCATATATAAGGTCTGAAGTTGATTCAAAGCACTGAATTTGCGTTTGCTTGCAGTAACACAACATGACGTCCAAACCGGTGTCAATGCAAGTGAAGGAGCCATCATTAGGTTTAAAAAGCAAAAACTAATCTATCAGAGAGATCAGGAGTGCCCAAATCAAATTTGGCACATTCTCAAAAAGACGAAACACTGGTGAGCTCAGCAATACCAAAAGGCCTGGAACACAACGGAAGACAACTAAAGTGGATAATCGCAGAATTCTGTCCTCGGTGAAGAAAAACCCCTACCCAACATCTAACCAGGTCAAGAGCACCCATGAGGAGGTACAGTAGGCATATCACTGTCCAAGTCTACAATCAAGAGACGCCTTCATGAATGTAAATACAGAGGGTTCGGTTCACCATTAGATTCAAACCAATGGTAACAATGAAGAACAGGAAGGCCAGATTAGATTTTGCCAGAAAATATCTTAAAAAGCCTGCCCAGTTCTGGAACAAGGTTCTTTGGATGGATGAAACCAAGATCAAATTGTATCAAAATGGTGGGAATAGAAAAGTGTGGAGAAATAAAGGGACAGCCCATGACCCGAAGCATACCATGTTACCTGTTCGAACACGGTGGAGGCAGTGTTACGGCATGGGCATGTATGGCTGCCAGTGGAACTGGCTCACTGGTATTTATTGATGATGTGACTGCTGACAAAAGTAGCAGGATGACTTCTGAAGTGTTTAAGGCTATACTGTCTAATCAGATTCAGCCTAATGCTGCAAAACTTATTGGAAGGCACTGTACATCGCAAATGGATAATGATCCCAAGCATAATGCGAAAGCAACCAAAGAGTTTCTCAACGTAAAGAAATGAGATATTCTTCAGTGGCCCAGTCAGGCACCTGATCGAAATCCAATAGAGCATGCCTTTCAGTTACTGAAGACAAGCCTGAAGGCAGAAAGACCAACAAACAAGCAGCAACTGAAGGCAGCAGCAGTAAAGTCCTGGCAAAGTATCATAAGTGAAGGAACACAGCATATGGTGATGTCTATGGGTTCCAGACTTCAGGCAGTCATTGGTCCTTCGCTAATGCGGTTCACCATTCATGGCCTCGCAGTTTCGCGGATTTTTTTTAGTGCAATATTGCATGCTTTTTTTTACAGCGCATTGTGTTCTGTGTCCTGATTGACTGTAGACCATTGTCAATCTATCTCCTCCGTGCTGTACAGTACAGAATGCGTTCACCTTGTCAAATTTACATAAATCTTCGATCGCTAGCAGTGTGACTGTGAAGTGCTGTATTGTATGTTTGTAAGTTTTCTCCCCAACAAACCCAATAATGTCGACGAAACGTTGTGCACCGTCAAAGGCACCTGCGGTAGCACCCAAAAGGCAGAGGAAGATGCTAAGAAAAGTGTATAAAGTGTGTAGTGAGGGAATTTACAGCCTTAAAACATCTATAATAATTGTAAAAAATAAAGTTGACTACTTTGCGGATTTCGCCTATTACAAGTTATTTTTAGAACATAACTCCCGCGATTAACGAGGGACCACTGTACATATATATTTTATGTTATATTACTTTGTCCAATTATTTTTGAACTTCTGAAAATGGAAGGAGTCCCTGGAAAAATGGCTGTAATCTCTGAAAGATTAATGTAATACTTTTGTTGAACCCCTTAAATGAAAACAGACAGTCTATACTCCAATGGCATCTTGATTGCTTAATTACAAATCCATCGTGGTGGTATACAGAGAAAAATGTCATTAATGTCCAAATACTTATGGACCTAACTGTATATCGTATATATGTTCTCCTAAGTTTTGGCAATCAGGCTGCAGAACTTCTTGCCTGACTTCAGAAGAGTGAATAAGTTGTTGCTGGGGTGAGTAGAGCCCTTAGTGATCTTTATTGCTCTGGTCCTGTAGTGCATGTTATAAACATCCGATTGAGGGCTGCTGAGCAGTTTTGATGCTGCTTTGATCACTCTCTGTTCTTCTGCCCAGCAGCTCCCAAATCAGGAAGTACTTGTTTGTGGTCACGATGCTTTCAACAGCATATGGATAGAGCTGGAAAGAGACTTTGGGTCTTTTGTTTGCCTCTGCCATCCTGTACCAAGTTCCATTGGCGTCATGGCGCGGTCCGGCACCTCTGGAGTCAGCCACATCTTGGTGAAGCAAAGAATGTTGCAGTCTCTGAGATTCCAATGGAATCTCACCCTGGCTCTCAGGTCATGAACTGTTCTCAATGCAATGAATGTTTGCAAGCAGGACAACTCAGATTCTTTGGTGAACTCCTCCACATTTACTGCAATGGCATCAGCATGTCGCTTCTTTGATCTCGGTGCTGTCATTGTGTGAGTCTCCAGCGCCCAGGATGGGTTGACAGAGAAAGTTTTACAATTTGATTTCACCTATTTCATAATACCACTAGCAGTTGACCATGTAATATTTAGTACTGAGGAAATTTCACGAATGGGCTTAGGCTGATTGCACAGGTGGCATCCTATCATGGTGCCACACTTGAATTCACTGAACTCCAGAGAGTGACTCATTCTTTCACAAATGTTTGTAGAAGTAGTCTGCATGGCCGGGTGCATGATGTTATACACTTATGGCCATGGAAGTGAGTGAAACACTGAATTCAATGATTTGGAGGGGTGTCCCAATACTTTTGGCAATATAGTGTATGTATTATTTTTACACTTCACACAATATAATAAATATGCAGTCTATATGTGTGTATATATATATAGCAGTCTCCTGAAGTCCACTATCATCTCCACCGTCTTGAGCGTGTTTAGCTCCAAGTTATTCTGCCTGCACCAGAGCACCGACTGTTCAACCACAAGCCTATATGCAGACATTTTGGATACTGACCTATGACCTAGTGTCATCTAACCTATGGATGACACTAGCCACTACCTTTGGATGCTGACCTATGACCTAGTGTCATCTGCAATTTCTGGAGTTAAACAGTTGGGTCCATGGAGGTGCAGTCATTGGTGTAAAGGGAGAAGAGCAGTGAGGAAAGGATACATCCCTGTGGAGCACCAGTATTGATTGTCCACATGCTGGAAGTGACATTCCTCAGCCTTACTTGTTGTTCCCTGCCTGTTAGGAAGCTGCTGATCCTAAAAGTGAAAAGTGATTAATTGTCAACACACCACAGCGCACAACAACACGTGTCTTCTGCATTTAACCTGTGTGACATCGTGACACAGCAGGGGGCAGCTATTTCAGCACCCAGGGAGCAGTGCTTGGGGGTGGTACCTTGCTCAGGGTATTTGCGGGTCAGGGACTCAAACCAGCAACCTTTCAACTACACAGTCACATCCCTAATCATTTCACCAATATTGCCCCTGTAATTATCCCTCCTCCACCAAACTTTACAGTTGGCACAATGCAATCAGACAGGTAACATGCCAAACCCAGTCTCATCCATCAGACTGCCAGACAGAGAAGCGTCATTTGTCACTCCACAGAACATGTTTCCACTGCTACAGAGTCTAGTAATGGTGTGTTTTACACCAGTCCATCCAAAGCTTGGCGTTGAGCTTGATGATGTAAGACTCGCATGCAGCTGCTCAGCCATGGAAGCCCGTTCCATGAAGCTGCCTGCACACAGTTTTCATTCTGGGGTTAATGCCTGAAGAAATTTGGAGCAGTTGTTGATTCAACAGTGTGTTGGTGACTTTTATGCATTATGCCTCTCAACACGCAGTGACCTCGCTCTGTTACTTTATGTGGTCTGACACTCATGGCTGAGTTTCTGTTGTTCCTAATAGGTTTTTGTGTTCAGCAGAGCCTGCTGAAAATTTAATAATAATAGCCTGTAAACTACTCATTTTCCAGATAATGGCTGCTTTGATGTGTATGGTAGTGCATGTTATCAAAAACACACTTTTGTGAAAAGGTGCACTGTGCACAACCATCAATGTCTCACTGTGTGAGAGTATTGCAAAAGGGTTGGTAAGTGCTCCAGCCACACTAACACAATAAATAAATCAGATGATTTATAGAGGAAAATGTTCACATTCATTTGGCATCCAGCCAAAGGCAATGGATGAAATCTTTCATGAACATCCCTCGCCTCCACAAACGGGCAATTTCCGAGGCAACTGCCGAAACGTACTGCAGTAGGGGCCCACCTCTTAGCTGCAGAGGTGTCTAAGATGCTTTTTCACGCAGCAGAACAAGCCAACCAACTATTTTTAGATTTGTACCCTCAGACAGAATGGCTGGCTGCTGTCAATCAGCGCATACACTTGACACAGAAATACAGTCTTAAAATAGCCTTAAAGAAAGTAATCATAATTGTCATGTGACTCTTCACTCCCTGTCTGTAATGTGGCAGCCCAGTTTCTTCCACATTGCCACAGCCACTGCCCGACGAAACACCTCAGGATCCCACCCCACAGCCAAACACGCTGGAAATGGCCAGTTATCTGCTGCAGCTAGGTGTTACATAGGTGTTTCCTCAGTCTGCTCCAGCCACTTGAGTCCTCAGTAATGAGGATCCTGCAAGCCAGATCACCCTCAGGGAAACGCGCCACATGGCTGTAGTGCCGTAACTGATGTTCCCTCACAATGCACATTGCAGCGGTACCCAAAGCTTCTCCGAAGAGACTCAGTACCAAAGGAGTCCAGTCTTCGTTTCAGGTCACTGGATAGCATCCATGCCCATGTCGACATTCTCTCTGCAGACAGATACACTGCTTATGGCTGTGCCCAAGAGGTCATTAAATGCCTGGATCTTGGTTTTTATCCAGAATTCTCTGAAGCCCAGGCACTCAGACTCCTCGCTTAGTCTCTCAAGAGCCCAGATCATACCCTCCTTTGACTCCACGAAGATCACAGCATCATTGGCAAAGTCAAGATCGGTGAATCTTTCTTCACCAACAGATGCCCCACAGCTGCTGGACCCCACGACTGTGCCCAACATTCAGTTCATGCAAGCAATGAACAGAGTAGGAGCAAGAATACACCCTTGAGGAACCCTAGAATAAACTGGGCAGAATGCAGAGGTACTGCCTCCTCTCTGCGCAGCAGCCACAGTACCAGTGTACAGGCCAGCCATGACGCCCAGCAATCTCGGGGATCCTGTGAAGACTCAGGATGCCCCACAGTGCAGCTCAATCAACTGAGTTAAATGCTTTATGAAAATCAACAAAGGTTGCAAAATAACTCTGCCGATATTCACATTTGTGCTCGATGAAAACACTCAGTACCAGGATGCGGTCTATGGTAGATTTCCTAGGAATAAGTGAGCAAGTGATCAGGGATTGGGTATGACTCTAGCAGAGACCTCACATGGCACTAACAGCAGTGGTATCCCCCTACAGTTGTCACAATCCAGGTGATGTTGATTTGGATAAAAGCATCAGATGAATGAGTTAAATGTAAATTAATTCTTAATATATATATCAGCCAAATTATGACTGGCCATTTATTGTAACCATACAGCAATCTTGCAAAAGCATTTGTCATTGTTTGTCTCGTCCATTATTTTTTCCTGATTCGTATACCAGATAGGGAAAAGTCCCATTTTCCAGTCAGTTGGGATAACGCTCATGTCCCGGATGGAAACAAAGATTGCTAGGAGGACAGCCTTACCATCCTCAGCTGCTTTACCACCTGTGCAAACCTGTGGAATTGGGTTTACAGATAATCAGAGAATCAGCCTCAAGAACTCTGGACCAAGATATGTTCAAAATACTAGCTGGAGGATCAGCTTTAAACAGCTGCTCGAAGTAGGCAGCCCAGTGGATCACAATTGCAGTGCCATCTGTGTGGGCCATTCCACTACCCGCTATGACTGCGACTCTCTGAGTAACAAATTTAGATGTGCATGCATTTTTTGAACATTGGAAACAGTCTGATCTTGGAGTCTGGCAAGGTCAAGCCTCATTCTCTTAGTGGCTGGTAGCCTACTGGACCTAAGCTGATTCTTTAGAGTAACAACAGCAAGTCTCTGATCACAATTAAAAATTGGGCACTTCTGTAGAGACTGTAGTTCTGTAGGAGCCTTCAGTGTGTGTCCATGAGGTATTACCCTAGGGTCAGCGCCGACCCTTTTTCAATTTTTAAATGCAGAAAGGTACCATATAACATTTGTTTACTGCATCAAGGCTTTTTCAGTTTTCCTGGAACCTCCATTTAAACAAAAAAAAGAAGAATTTTTTTACTAAATAATAAGACCCTCTAATCAAAAAATCAATACCTGTGGTGTTAGGGTCGGAGCCGACCCAGTGTACAATAAAAGGTCATAAAACACGACTCTGTCAGGCAGCAGGCCACTGACTGCAAGCTCCTCTCCCATCCCCCCAGGGGCTTATGTCTTCATACCTCCCCTCAGTAAACAAACAGAGACAGCCATGGCCAAACTGGCTCAGACCAGTTCAGACCAGCAATTTATTGCTTCTGACTCCGAGAGTGGCCACCACAGTAGTTTGCAGCAATCAAAAAATGGCAAGATTCACAGCATGCCAAGCTCTGGATCACATTCTTGGTGAGGCAGAAGACACAGAGCAGCACGGTGACATAGATGAGGGGGATTCTGAGGAGGAAGACATTGAGGA
>JAODKN010000094.1:248616-260003 GCA_026774425.1 Petrocephalus zakoni | reverse complement strand
TGAGAGCAAAAGAAGAAAAGTAATGTATTTTGTATGCCTAGAACTTTTTGTTTTTTAGACTTATCAAAAGGCATTTTATATCCTTGAAGGCAAATTATTTTTTACTTTTTACTTTTGTACTTAAGTACATTTCAAAATCTGTACTTTTACTTTTAGCAGTCTTTTTTCACACGAGTATCTGTACTTCTACTTAAGTAGAGAATGTGAGTACTTTTGACACCTCTGGTCCTATGTAGATCAGATAAGGTACTTAGTAGACCTCAACAAGTAAGGAATAACAAAAAAAAGTTCCATGATATTGTTAACAAACCCCAAACCGAAATGGATTTGGCCTGTATGATCAACAAGTGTACCCAACTGTGAAATGGCTGTCCTAATGTTCTTTCTGCTAGAGACTCCACCCATGCTGTGAAACGACTTCATCAAGCTTATATTGATCAAGCACTGCTAGAGATATTACTTGAGAGCATTGGCTAAAATCCAGCATTGACCTGTAAAAGACACTAAATAGAGAAAGCAAAAAGCAAATGTGCTGGATATTGAAGGTTAAAATCACCTCTTTGAAGTTTTTAATATCTAGCAGTTACTTCGGCAGCACTGGTAAGAGCTGGACACCTTCTTGTAAAACCTGCCGTGACTCGCTGCTCCCGAAACACCTCTTGCCTTCTGTATGATTTCCTTTTCCTTTACTAATTACTAATTTTCCTTTGCTAATCCTTTACTAATTTTCCTTTACAGTCATTCTTTATCTTCTTGATTTTATTGATTGACAAAAGCTCACCTCACTATATTGTTTGGTGAAAAAAGAAAAAGTTGGAATTTTGGCTGGTTCAGATTATGAATGACAAATAAGGTTTTCACAAACTGAAAAATAGCTGGCACAGTCAAAATATTATATTTTACAATGATTTTTTTCCAAAAGAAAATATTCTTAAAGTAAACATTTAACAGTGTGTAATGCATCAGCGCAGGAGTATTGGTGCAATGCATCGATCCATCCTACCCACCTAGCCCTCAGGCCCCTGGCGTTGCAGCCGCTGGGATTTCACGCCGCCTAACACCATAGTTGTGGCTTAACTGGTGGCTTTAGACCCTCTCCTGAACCTGGGAGAGCATTGCACTGATGTTCATGATAGCATCCCTGTCTGTGACTAATGGGGCCTTCAGGTCAGGGGAGGTTAACACTGGAGTGGTTCTTTGGCAGTTGGTAGGGAGCTGCCCTGAGGTTGGTGCAGCCCCAGTGAAGCTCCTTTAATATGATCACAGGACTAGGGAAGTCTGTGGCATCAGCCTGTCTTCAGCTTCCATTGGTCTGTGGAGATTCATTCACTGTCTACCACAAGGACATGACCTGTAGGAAGTGACTCTTGGCAGAGTTGAGCTTGTGCACCCATCTCCAGTGGAGCCTCATACATATCCCAGGGATCATGTACATTGCACCGAGGCGCTGGACTACTTGGCTTTACCTTCTCTTCATGCTTCTCCACACCTTTTGTTCCCTTAGCACTGGTCCAGTTTCAGTCTCAGCAAATCACTATTCAGTCTCTTGAAGTATTAGGCAATTATCGTTAACAAGCTTTTTGATAGGTTTGTGGCGTTTTCATATTTTAAATATTCTTTTTTAGGAAGCTTGAATAAGTAGTTTACATAAACCACTGTATTTTTATGTTTGGGGGTTCACTACCTTGTAACACGGACACTAATTTTTTTGCTTCTCTCTTGACTATTACATACATTTTACTTTACAAAGTCTCAACTTTGATTTTTTTTTTTTTTTTAAAAAACTCCAACAACATTTTAAGTAAGACATAGGGATCAGTCAAATAGTCATAGTAAACGATGAATTTTAACTTCACCACATCTTATTTGCGGAGTGTCAAGCGTCATCGTACACACACACTGTCTGACCACTACCTGTGGATGTGATGCTATGGTGTTTTTATGTGCAAAATGCCACATGTTCTTATCAACTGATATTGCTAACAATGACTAACAATCAACTGGGCTAGAACATGGGCCTGTTTCAGAAAGCTGGATAATTTGTCAGGTTAGTCTAGGCTAAATGTAAGTGAATGAAGATAAAGGCATTTCAACTGGGGTACCTTAAATCTGACAAGTTATCCAGCTAAGAAAGAAATCTTGTTCTTTGAAACAGGTCCCTGGTATTGCTAAATGGCTTTTCGACTTGCTGTACTGGAACGCATTTAATTCAGGTGTGATGTCATTTCCATTTGTGACTTTGACCTTTGAGCTAAATGGAACACGGCATATGAAAACATCACCCATATAATACTTCTGCAAAGTATTGAAAAAGATCCGTCAGATAATTTTTGAGTTATCTTCTTAACAACAAAGCATCTGCGACAGTCGAATGGTCCCAAAAACATGTATTCTCATTACAGGGAAAAAAAAAATAAAAAATTTGCAGAGGTGGGGAAAGTGTGTAGTGGGGCTAAAGATTGTAAAGGTTAAGCGGTGTGAGAGAAGTAGGGATTAGAACAAGGTGATGAAGGCTTACATGCAAGATGGATAAACATTCAAGCAGCCTCTCTGGGAGTGGTAAACATATCTCAGACACTGAACAATTCCAAGTACATTGCATATTCCAGAAGCTGGATCCAAATGGGGATGAAAGTTCAAAGCCCAAAGGTGTGATGACAGCCATGCCAAAATGGTAGGGAGAGGGCTCTGAAGGAGAGGAAAAGAGTAGCAGCGGGCAGCAGCAGGTGAAACGTCCAAGGCCAGCAACCACAGCAAATCTACATAGGTTTTTGCGAAATGCAGTATGTGAAAAAAAATGGTTAAGGCAGCTTGTGGGAAGTTGGCATTTCTAACAGAAGCCATTAAACCAGTGTGGCAAGGGAGACCTCCAAATTCTGGCAGCAGGCATGAAATCTATTTTCCAAAATCTTTACTGTACAAGGACAGCATAGATTAGTTTTTCATCCAATTTTCTGTAACATACACAGTCACAATCGCAGACGGGTGCACGGGAAATACCACTTAATATATAAAAAAAAGAAAGACTATGGTTGACTTCTGGAAGGCCTGTGTTATCCCGCCCTACAGTACATTGGGGGATCAGTCATAAAGAGATTCAGGAACACCAAATTTCTTGGTGTGCACTTGGCGGAAGACCTCACAAAGGCTCTCAACACCTCCACTCTAGTCAGTAAGATGCAGGAGCATCTTTATTTCCTGCAGTGGCTGGGGAATGCAAGACCTCACCACTTTCTCCCAATAGAGGGAGAGTGTTCTAACCAGCTACATCACTCTCTGGCTTTGGAATTGCAAAATCTGAGCCAAGTTCCTGCAGCAGGTAGTCAGTACAGCAGAAGAAAATCATCAGGACCTGCACCCGCAAAGCCTCCAGCACTGTGGAAACTCTTTGTCCTGCTCCCGTCTGCCTGAAGGTACATGAGCATGCATGCCAGTAGACACCAACAGCCTCTTCCCCAAGGCCTTTACATTGTGTTATCATTATTTACAAACATAATGCACTGTGTATATACAGTCGAGTCCCTTGTTTCTCACTGCCCTCTGTTTTGCATTTTGAGCATTGTGAATCCATCCCCTTGTCACTTGCTACTTCCCACATTTGTAAGGATGGAATGAAAATAAACCCCATTCTATCTGAATAGCCCAATTTTCATTTCCAGTCAGGTAGTAATCAGATCACTGGTATCACCGATATCACTGGCAGCAGCCACAGATGGAACTTGATCACGCCTGGTTTGTTCATGTTTCACAGTAATTTTGTTATTCTAAATGTGTTAGCTAGTTAAAAGTTTTATTTTTTAAGGTTGCTGGACTGTGTCATAAATTATTCCCATTTCTATGATTTTATGTATGTCATTTTTAGAATTATAGGAAGTAAAACTGAGGCAGAATTTCCTGCTTAATGTTGCATGTAAACACTGCTCTACACAAGCATATTCAGAGTCAGAAACCATTTATGTTTGATCCTTGCCTCTTTCGTAGCCTACACATTTAGTGGTTATGGCTTTAATTTCATGATGATATTCCTTGCTCTGTTATAGTGGCTGCTCCTTTTGCTCCTTACAGCACAAATTTTCAAAAAGGTTTCAGGTATTTTTCGTTCACTTTTCATAGTTTCGTAAAGGAGCATCCTTTAAGGCTGAAATCTGCCCTCCTTCAGTTTTTAAATAATTGCTCCACTGAGTTCACTATCATAGCTGTATATATAGCTATATAGCTATAGTTTGTTTTATTTCCAGTCCCAGGTATACCAAGGGATATTCCACACAGCTGGATTTCTTCATTAGCCAGAAAGCCAAATGTAAGGATTATCCAAAATGAATGTCACTTACCTCTCTTCTTATTGGACATATTTGGTTTAAGTTACCTAGCTGACTGGAAGTCCTGCCTTGTGGAATACCCCCCCAGATATGGTTATATACTTATATTGTACATCTGTTGTTGTGGTTTTACTTTACTTTACTTTGATCAAGCTGGAAATCTTGCTTGGCATTTTGACTGATTTTATATCCTCTCCCATCTCTGTAGAACTGTCGCAACTGAGCAGGACTTGATGAAGATGTACAGTCAGTGGTGGAGGAAAAAGGAGGATCGCTTTGCTGAGTTTCGGTAAGGGGAACTCTATAATGGGTAACATGGGGAATAGAGGGAAAGCACTTTCTTCCCTTGCTAATATTCAAAACAAAATTTATCTTGTGTCTTGAGCCATTAGGCTCATGAACAAAACCAGCCATTACCAGCGCGACTTACAAACCATCTGCTGAAGGCCATAAACATGACCCCAGAAATGCTTGTCCACCAGCTCTAACCTGACCAACAAATGCAACGCAGTCTCCAAAGCCATCATCACCCAGGCGAACACCCCAATCAGAAAGAAGGTTGTATATGATGGTGAAAAAGCCAAGATGGAAGAAATAACACCCAAACTGTTCAGCATATTTGTTAAGGTACATGCCGATGCATTGAATGCATTTGCTACTGTGTTTGCATGCTGGCTTAGTGGTTAGCACTGTTGCCTTACAACTATAGTATTGGGGGTTTCAATCTCTCCCTGCAGCCTTGGCCAGGGAAAAATGTCTGGAAGGCATGTTAACTTAAACTGTGACATCTGACTCCACAATTTTTTTCCTCTTCTATTATAATGTTTTTTTTTTTCTAACTCTGTACCTGTGGTAGTTGCATTTATGAAGGGGCATTGTGCAAGTGTAAGTGCATTCTCAGGGTGGTGGTGTGAATTAGTGGGTGGCTGTCACAGGAGTCACCGTTTGTGAATGTGACATGGGAGACGTGTGCTGTCGTTGGGAATGGTGGCGTCCTCAGGAACAGCAGCTGCGGACAGGAGATAGACTCTGCCCACTTTGTCTTCAGGTAAGCTTTCTTTACCACCCTCCCCGACTTGATGTTATGTTATGCGACCATTAAGTACAGAAAGCACTCAGTACAATTGTGCTTCTTTGGCCTGATGCAGGTGCAACCTCCCTCCTCTTGGTAAGGATTTCAAGAAACATGTCGGCAACAAAACAAACCTTGTGACAGCCAATCCCAGCATCCTCCTGGAAAAGTGAGTCAAGGGAGTGGGGCAGCATCATTATAATCTCTTGCCCACTCCTGTATCTTCCAAGGCCCTTCTACAGGTTAGTGGAGCTCTCTGCAGTGCTAATATGCCTTCTTGCTCTTCTTCTATCTACCAATCTGAAGGTTCGAGGGACTCACAGAAAGGCGCCGGCCCTTTGTGGAGAGCATGGCTGGCTATGAGGATGCCCTGCTCCTGATTCCTGCGTTTTCCTACACACGCAACATGGCTGTGTCCCTGCGTGCTGCCTACACGCTAGAGGAGTTCCAAAGCCCGGCAAGGACTGTTTTTTTCAACCCGTCATACCTGCATTGCCTGGCTCAGTTCTGGAAAGAGCAGGGCCTTCAGGTGCCCCGGCCCAGCAGCGGGCTGATTGTGGCCAGCCTGGCGTTGGAACTGTGCAACGAAGTCAGGCTGTATGGCTTCTGGCCATACTCGCTGCACCCTTACACTCACCAGACTCTCACGAACCATTACTACGACAACCAGCAGAGTATGCGGACAGTGCACAATATGCCTGCCGAATTCAGGCATCTCTTGCGACTTCACAGCCAAGGTGTGCTTAGGGTTCACCTGGGCCAGTGTGTATCTCGTGACGACCCTTACTTTCCATAGTGCCAACACCACAGGGATTCCACCAACCCAGCTGGGAGAGCAATGAGCTTCTCTAAGAAGGTTTGACTACTCTTGAGGACAAGAGTGAACTCAAATGTACAGAATTGCATAGCATAGCTTTCTCTGGGATGTTTAGAGTAAACATACCCTTCTGTTTATATTGTCTCCTGATCATTTTGGTTTCTCTGTTAAACTATTTATGAGTAGTAGTGCACTTACTAGGGAGACATAAAACATATTTAAGGATTTGTCTGTAAAATCGCTTCCTATTGCACTGGTCATATTTTATCACTTGGAACTGAAGTTGTACTGGAAAAGAAGTTCCAATCAGAAGAATTACACAGATTTTCAAGTGATGATGTTATGTTTTTACTGGATGCAGTATAGGAGTTCATTGGTTCTGTGAACTTTGGATTTAACAGGAACTTATTTTGTACAATTTTATGTTCCACATATTGTTACCCAATGTCAGGCAAATTTAGTAATCCATTTTGCTTGTCCTACTCAGGGTTACAAGGTCTAGGCCCAAGGCAGGAAATATGCTCCCATTAACCTCACTATGTTTTTGCACTGGGGGGGTGAAACTGGAGTACCCGGAGGAAACCCCAACACAACACTGGGAGAAATGCCACATGCATTAGCCTGGGTGGAGACTCAAACCGTGGTCCCAAAGGTGTAACACAACAGTGCTAACCACTGCACCACCATGCCGTCCTAGGCAGACTTATGGAGAACTTAAAATTACTTGTCCCTTCTACAGTCAAGGATGTCCAATAAAATGTATATAAAAGGATGTACATAAAATAATTAGCTATTCCGCTCACATTAAAAACTCAAATATTAGTGCAAATTTAAGATTAACCACCAGAGGTCACCAATTCATTATTTATCAAAAGTCATTGGTCGTAAAATGGCTTCACTGCAACAAAAATGATTTAAAACTCATGGGGCCCTCTTACAACAAATAGGAAGAAGAATGTTGTTTATGCAGGTAACTTTCTAATGTTTTTCAGCTCTTTCCCTTCTTAATTAAACTATTAATGAAACTGCCATTAATTGCCCTAAATAGACTGCACTCTAACCTTTTTTTCTGACTGGATGATTATGATATTTTATGCTAAGAATTCTTTCAACTGACGAAAGCAGCTTCATTAGCACTCATTTAACTGCCCGCATCTACTGCTTCATGCTGAACCGCAATTGATAAACTTAGATTTGATTGGAGGTGTTCATATGACGATGTGGAGTCGATTGCCCTGATTACATTACAAAAACTGAACATCAGAAATAAAATAAGATGAATAGGGTATAAAAAACAATATAAACAGATAGAATATAAGTAAATGATATAAGATAAAACACATTAAAAAATTAATAAATAAATAAAAAATGACAAAAAGTAGCTGTTTAAATAAAATGTTATAAGTATTCCTCTCCTTGGGATTCAGTTTCACAATATGAAAATATTTCACATTTCAGTAATGTAAAAAAATATGGCACTTGCTTTATTGGTAGTGCCGGGCAAAGCGGCACTTCATGAACCATCCACCTGATGGTGCCCCCATTTTGCAATGGGACGTGCTTTAAGCCCTTTTTTGAACAGAGGGCACTACAGTATATACTGTGGTCAGAAAATACCACAATTCGGCTCACAAAGTGTAGTTTTTGCACATCACCACAATAACAGGTGAGGTCATAAACATGTAAACATGAAGGGCCGAGTGTTCTGGTTGGGTCAAACTGAGTGAGATAAAATCTCTCACTCAATGGCTCTAGGATAAAATCTGTTTTCGAATGTTTGCTGATGGCCCTATTGCACCTTTCAGAGGACAACAGCTCAAACAGATGATGTTTTGGGTGCGGTGAATCTCTGAGAATGTTGTATGTCTCTAACAATGTTGGTATCCCAGGAGAGGCCGTTGCAATGTGAATGCCCAGAAACCAGTAATCAAAGACTTTTTCCATACAGTTCCCATTGATGTGGATAGGATGTAGATTGGATTTATCCTCCAGAAGTCTATGATGAGTTATTTGGTTTTAGAGGTGTTCAGAGCAAGGTTATTCTCTGAGCACCACATTGACAACCTTTCAACTTCATCCCAATATGCTGACTCTTCTCCCACTGAGATGAGTCCAACCACAGTCTCGTCATTCGCAAACTTGATGATAGCATTGCTAGAGTGGGTAGGGGTGCAGACATGTAAATTAAGGGGCTCAAGACACACTTCTATGGGGAACCGGTGTCGAGTATGAGGGCAGAGGAGAAATGGGGGCCAACTTTAACTCTGAGAGTGGTCAGTCATAAAGTCCTTGATCTTGACTGTTTATTTATGCAGTCAGTGACAGGCAGTTTGTGAAAAACCATCAGTCCATTAGTTTGGTGGCTAGCCTGCTAGAAATGATGAAATGATGAAAGACCAGCCTTATTTAGCCCCCTCTGGCAATCAAGATGGGTCAGAGCTCTGTGAAGAGCACTTCGGATTATAGATTTAAGAGGCTCAGGCTGCAGTCATTTGCTGGAATAAGTAACATGGATTCACCTATTAAATTTGTAAATTGTATTTGTCCCTGATACATTTAGGAAAGTATGATAATCAACAGAAAATGTGTCCCTTATTATATATAATATAGTTAATGATTCAGTTAAAACCATGCCAGCGCTGCACTGCTTCATATAATTTATTCTTGTATCCAATGACCAAATAAATAGCCATGACTGCAGATTCTGGGAATCAGAACCATACACGTGCACGGTCCATTATGTGAAAACGAGGTAAATCAAGTTTGAAGGAAGTGGAGGTGTTTAGAACTGAACAAAGTGAACATTGATGGTCCAATAATTATATATACCTACTATTAATTTCGAGGTGAGTAACTTTACCCAATTCACTAAAACTGTATTGCATAAAGAACAACTACAGGATACCTTATTCTCTGAGCTAAGGAAAGTTAGTATAATTACCTCAGTCACGTTACGTTAGCTGACATGTAGGCCTATGTGCTGGCTGAAGTCAATTGCTTATTCGCAGCTTATGATTCAATTGGCTCCTTATTCACAGCATCTCATTCCGCAACTGAAGTTAGCTTCTTATTCGCAGCTTGCATAGAGGGGAGTGTTTGCGACGGTATAAGCAGCGCTCGGCACAGGCTGCACGGGTTATAATTAAGTAATTTTGAAAATGCAAAAAAATAAACAATTGAATAAAATGTTTTGACTGTAACATTCATTTCATATATGTATTTCACAAATCTCTCTGTAATAAAGTACAACCCCAATTCCAATGAAGTTGGGACGTTGTGCAAATTGTAAATGAAAACAGAATGCAATGATATGGAAATCTCATAAACCCATATTTGTTTCATGTCTAGAGGGCTCTAAAAATGTTAATAACCGTATTTAGAAGGTCGTAAACAGGATTCCTATGCTCTAACTACGAAAATATTCTATTTATCAATAAAGAATCCTACTCGTCTGGAACGCAATAAACATCCATGTGATATTTCAGTCTTTATTTTTTAATAAATTCTATAATTCTGTGTTTGTGCTGTCATTATGGGGTACTGAGTGTAGATTCATGAGGAACAAAAATTAATTTACATAATTTTAGCATAAAGCTACAACATGACAAATGGTTAAAAATTAAAAGGGGTCTGAATACTTTCTGGATGCACTGCATTTATTTTTTGTCACTTTCAGTGTTCCGGGCTTCGTCAGAAAATGGTTATACCAGCCGCACTATAAAATCAGTGCGTGGTTTTTTAAAGATTGGTTAAACACTTCCAAGAATTTCGGTGTCCTTTATTCCGTACTGTCTGAACTATACGACCAATAAGAATTTCAAGAAATCAATGCTTACTGGAGCGTTTCAAATTAAATGATAGTTGAAAATCAACAGTCAC
The DNA here is from genome assembly GCA_026774425.1 of Petrocephalus zakoni. NCBI lineage: Eukaryota > Metazoa > Chordata > Actinopteri > Osteoglossiformes > Mormyridae > Petrocephalus > Petrocephalus zakoni. Next base: position 249,916 of record JAODKN010000094.1, on the reverse strand, counting down.
TCAATATGCGTTTTCCCAGGTTATAAAATCAAGATACTGTAATGACTTAGGTCCTCATAAAGACAGCGTTGGGCGAAGAATGGGCGTAGGTGTAATAACCAGGTAGTAATACCAGGGTGGTCGCTAGAGGGTAGTATCGAATTACAATGGTTCCAACGGTGACTGGCCGGACTCTGCCAGCAGGCCAAGTGCAAAAACTCATAAGCTTCCTAATATTATTTCGAAATGCGACAATTGTGCTGATATTACATTATAAATGTATTGTTTTAGTCATATTTTAGTCAGTTAGAGAATCGGCTCTATCTGTAAGTTTCTTTTACTTCAATTACACCATTACACTTATAAATGCATGATTCGTCATTAGTTCCCTAGTGTGTTAGTGGTACAGTGGAATACATAGATGTGCATCAGGTTCCTGAGTTATAAGTTCGTGTCCCAATACCAATACGCTTTTTTTTCCTTATAAATCTTTTTCATATGGCAACGAAAGCTCTCAGTAACTAAAAATCGATTCAGTATTTTATCCATTAATTTGCCCGTGTAATATTTGCTTTCCGCATGTTGTTTTCCCATGTGATGCTGTATATATTCGACCTCGTCGTCGTAATAATCATACCGCATTTGTCGGCATGGCTGTGGCTGTTGACAACTCGACACCAGCAACACCAACAGTAGTTCATATCGGGTAATTTCATGTTTTTGATTTGATAAATATAGCAATATTACTCCATGTGATACTGCGATGTCATGTTCGTGCATCCCTAAATATATATTTATATATGTAATGCATTTTATCATATAACAAAACAAAGTGGGTAAATATAACGTCCTCTTCAATCATACCATACTCATGAAAAGAGAAGTGCATTAAAAGTACTCTTACAACTACATTTTCAAAGCATTTGACATTATACATGTTTGTACAGCAAGATTATTTAAATCTCGTCTGAAGACCTATTACTTCAGTTTAGCTTACCAAACATAACACAAGGTAACTATAGCCGCTGGTGTTGCTGTACATGCCATGTCTGGCCAGTTACACCTATCTATCAGTGCGTCATTGCGGGTTCTGACCATCCATGCCATTTGCCTTCCAACATGTCCGGATGGTGCCTGAGGTGGGCACCATCTGAGCTGGAGTCCTAGTCCAGTCTCAAGAAGGGGGTGACATTGTGGAGTTGGACTACGACCTTGAACATCATCGGGTGGACCTTCAAGAACAGGTGTTACACCAAATTCTGTGACCATCGAATTCTGTGACCCTAGAGGCGCTGCTCCGCATATTGTTGCGAATGAACGT
>JAODKN010000094.1:226570-242341 GCA_026774425.1 Petrocephalus zakoni | reverse complement strand
TAAGTTCTCCCCAAGTGAGCTTGATGGGCCGAATGGCCTCCTCTCATTTGTATAGTTCTTATGTTCTTATGTTCTAAGATTTAGCATAAAGTGAGCCTATAGTGTGGGAAATCAGAGCTGGTTCTCAGTGTTACAATGATTCCTAATATCAAATGACTTAATATTATTGTTCTGGTCTTGAAAGGGTGGTGTCACATCACAGGGCAGAACTGAGGACGCCGGGTCAGGATTTCGGGGCACACAAATGAGGTTTATTAACAGAAAAGGGAAACTTAACAGAACTGGAAATAAACAGGCTCATGGTGGATCAAATGGGAGAGGGTGAGGCTCACAACACTGGGAAGCAGTTATACTGTATAGACACGGCTAACAAGGGATCAAACAGAGGCAGCTGGCGTGACTCACAGAAGGGCTGGAACAAGGCTTGGTAGGGCCATGCCAAGGAGGAAACAGGAGGGTCACGCAGGGCAGGACATGACTGGTGGTGGACATGCAGGTAATTTCTTTCAGTGACAAAGCATGTGACAGAGTAGCATTTAGTAACAAATAAGGCACTGAGAGGGAAGTCAAAACTGGCCATCGATACAGTCATAAGTTTTGTTAGAGTAAAACCTGCTTACCATCCTGTCATGTTATTGAGCTATTTCTGTAAACATCTTGACAAAAAGCCAGGGTTTCCCCTTAAATATCCTGAGAAAAATCTAGCAGAAGGGGTTATCTCCCCTTATCAAGTAGTAGCTTGTACTGTATAAAACATTATTTAGCCACAAAGGCTGAAGCTATTGGTCTTGACTGTAGTAAAAGGTACTGATTTCTTTCTGTACCTATCATTCGCAGCCCTCAGATATCAAGCAGTCATCTTTCGGTTTCTTTTGCATGTCACAACTAAGTGTTGATCTTCAGATTTTGATCTCACTTTTGTCCCAGACTGTGTCCAGTCACTGTCTCTTCCTGTCAATATTTTTCACTGTAAACAGCAGCAGGTCACTCTATCCTTAGAAACATTTAACTTTCTGGCTATTTGGCAATGAGAGAAACCTTCTTTACTGAACAGATTTGAACCCTCTGCTCAAACATTAGCTATGCCTTTTTAGCCATTATATGGAGAGATTGGTCTAGCTTGGAGCACCAGCAGTCCAGCAGCTAAACCATCTCTGCTACAACACTTATGCAAAGTTAAAAGCTGCATTCTTCACCTCGACTAACTCTAATAATGGGGCCTCGAAGGAGGATGCCTGAAAATAGAATCTGACGGTTTGCTGAAATCTCCAATGTGCTGAGCAGTGCCAAGCAGACAGGAAGCCTGAACTTGGGGAACTTCTAGCCAAGCATTTGAGAAGACGGGGCTTTGCTGACGCATTGTGATGCTGTCATTGAACGAGACTCCTCTGTGGGCCGGTAACCAGGCAGCATCATTAAGGGGGCCTGGGAGCACTTACGTATCATCAGTATATATTACCATGCTGCAGTCTTGCTGGTCACATTAACTGTAATAACAGCAAGCATGAACTCCTGGCTGACTAATTAAACTGGCACTTATTGGAATGCTTGTCAACTCTTACAGTGCCTTGGAACCCAGAGCTCCCAGAGAGGAGGTCATCCACAGTAAAGCCCCCTGTCGCTATTATTTTGGATTTCATTTTTACCACTGTGCTTAATGGCACCACTGGGTATTTCTCTTGTTCAAAAGGCACAGTTATTGTCCATGATCAATGAAACATTTGAAGCAACGCAGCATTAAATCAGGGTTCTATGTGGCAGGCTGACCAGTTTCCAGACATCAGCAAGCAACAAATCAAGCAGCAAGACATCAACAGTACCTGATCTACATTCCCCCCTTTCCTTCCAAGTCTGAAGCTGAGGCTGACAGGTCACAGAGAACCCCATAACAGAGTGCTCAAAAGGAAGGAGGCAGAATCATGCAGGCAGGGGGCAGCTGTGGAAGGAAAACCTGCTGCTTTTGTTTGTATATGCTTTGGCTGCCTTTGTATTCCTGCGGCTGATGCTCCCTCAGGTTGTCTCCCTAGCTGCTGGCTTATTACTCGCTGGCTCCAGGCCGCTCTGGCTCAGTGTCACTGAACACAGCGTCAGCCTATCCTCTGGGCTCACTCTGCCCAAACTGCACGTCTAGTTCCAGGTTCTACCAGAACTGAAAAGGGTAAAAGAATACGGTGACATGTAACAGCATAGGATGGAGGGTACGGTGTTCCACCTTACCCCACATTCTAGACCTGGCCTGTTGTCTATTCTGTACCAAGATCATTAGCTGATCTTCTTGTAAACAAATTCCACAAATATTATATGTGTAATATTAGGGATGCTCCAATACTGATTCTTGCTATTGCTACCGGGTCCAATGGGGGGCAGACTGTGGCTCAGTAGGTAAAGCTCTGTGCCTATAACCCCCAGCCCCCAGCTCCCTGGGTGCCCCTCGAGGTTGGAGGAGGTGAGAAGACAATTTCCCCATGGGGATCAATAAAGTATCTCAAAAAAAAAATCTATATCATACTCATGGGGGGTGGAATAAGGGGGATTTCAGTATTTATGTTTATCTCAATATTTTTAGGTTACAATATCACATTATTTTTTTGGACATCACACAGTATAAATTTGATTTCTTCTGTTCATAGCTGGTTGATGACATTTCAGGTGCTGCACACATTCTTGTAAAACTAGGTAAATTCATATTACATTTGGTTGCAAATGCAGATGGTTGTGGTTGGTACAGTTGGTACAGGTGGGTAGTAATGTGCTACATTTATTTGAGTAATTCTTTGAAAAGTAGCAGTGAGTACTCTATACTCAAGTACAGTATATCTGCAGAAATTAATGCGTACTTTTACTGTTACATTTGTCTGCTTCCATCTGGCTACTTGCTACTTTCTTCCGCATCTCTCACCTTTAGATGATGGCTTACCAGTGGAATCAGCATCGCTATTTTCCCCAAACCATCAGCTCAAACCACGTTCCATAACCGACTTAAGAGCAAATCACACCCAAGATCAATTTCATTGGATAACAGTATGAGAGTGTTAATCAAAGCTTTGACGTCAATGTATCTTGCAGTTATTCTTTCATCTTTGACGTAAGGAAAAGCCGGGTTTCAGCCTGACAAAGAAGCTTACCCTGGCTAAGAATAACTCAATTTAGTTAGCAGGAAGTACAAATTCAGTCCTGATATGGAAGACAGGGTTAGCCTATGGTTTAATTTGGGATTTATGTGGTAGGAACCTATGTACACCACTTACCTCCAGATCCACTGATGTTATTCTAACTTGCAAATGTTGCTCACAAATTCATATACAGTAATGTTACACAAAATACTTTTACTTTATCAGTTAAAATAAAAACCTCCCAAATGTGTGTGCTGAGACATTTTTTTTTTTACCATGTAGGGCATTAATTTATTACATAGAATAGAGAGATAGAGATAGATTTTTATTGTCACTATTACAGAAACAGTGAAAAAACAGTTTAGCAGCTCTCTCTTTACCAACATAAGTTAAAATAATAAATAAGAAATAACAACACACAAAAAGAAACAGCCATCTTATTACAGTATGAGTATCTGAGTACAGTGTGTACAGTATGTCAGTCCGAAGTTGTGTGTGCTTAATGGCCTGCCCGAAGCATAGTATTGCATAGAATAGAATAGAATGTAGTGTTGATATTTCTAGTGAGGAAATTTTTGCTTACCCCATCTTATTTTCCATTACACACACAGACACATGCAGGTGAGAGCAATGGGGGCAGCCACCGTGTAACACTTGTGAGCTGGGCAAGTAGGGCCTGGAGAACTGGGGACCTTCTGATGACAGGCACAGAGGCTTAGCCTGCTGAGCCACACACAATCCCCTCACAAACAAAAATCACCATTTAAACATCAACCTACAGTATTTAAACAAGAAGCAGGAAATCCTTAACAATAACAATATATTCATTTAAACAAACAATGCTAATAACACGGGGTACACCTAACTTTAGGTAATATATTCAAATTATTTTTTTCTTCTGAAAGGCCTTGATCCAAAGATCTGAGACCATCAAGAGAAAAATGACTACCTGTTAAAATTCTGACATTGTGGGGTTATTGAAGGCTAATGTTAGTTTTCTCTGGCCATTTATTATTCTTAATGTTACGAAGTGTCACCACATCCATCTTCCTGCTGCTGAATTCCACATTCTCGCTACCCAGGCTGTTAGCCAATGAAACCTCCCTAATGGTCATCTGTGCTGCTGTTTTCCCTTCCCATCACACATTGTTTTTCATTATTATATAAAGGTATAAGGTTTCTTATTGACTGTGCTGTTTATTGGGCAATCCTGTAACTGTACAGTTTGTTAATAACACATTTAAATTTTGTAATTTTCTGCTTGAGTATTTCTTCTAGATAATCTACTTTTGCTCGAGTAGTGAGATTTGTTGAGTACATTTAATAACAAATAAATGTCACACGATAAAACAGAAACTCAATTTCAGTCATAACTCAATTTGGATAAAAATATGCAGTTACTTTGTTTTGCTGCCATACAGCAGTATACATATAGCTCCACTAACCAGTACTAGATTAGTGCTGATGACTGGACAGCTGGATAATAAGATGCGCAGTGACCCTCCTGCGCAGTGTGCTGTCAGTATGGGGCAGCTCCACCGAGTAACAGGTTTAATGATGACACTGTAATACTTAGCCTGCATTACCCATTTTTCCATGATAGATAGGTTCCCCCTGCTGTGTTTGGTCTGTTAAAGGGTGAAAGAATACACCCACCCATGTTGGTTTCTCTGTGAACCTTTTCACCATTGCTGTTCTAATTTCCATGAGCCCAGGGACACCCCAGCCAGCAAAGACCTCTGTGTCTGCATCTCTGGGGGTGACAGTAATATACTATGAGTGGCCAGGTTATAAATATTTTGCTGTTCATCTGATATACACTAAAGTGACATTTAATGGTTTTCTTTTTCTTAATGACCACCTTCTCTGCTGCCTCAGCTGTAATATGAGTCCTGTTTGGTATGTCTCTTCATTGGGTAGTCAGCCTCACATCTAAAGGCGTGGTCGAAGTGAAAGTTCAGCAACACAGACAGTGCCTGAATTCTTAGCTGACCGTGTGGTCTGTAGAACCTTTGAATTCTCCCTGGCTGAACTAAGCTGCTCATTTTCCTCCATTCATCACTTTAAACATGGATGATCATGCTCCCCTGAGACACGAGCCTGTCATGGGGACTGTAACACAGGCACTTTTACCACTGAGAAAACCCTGAGAAAGAGCGAGAAGAGTCTGAATAATGAGCAGACAGAGCATCACCATGTCTGTGTGAGATACATACAATTACAGCAAGGTACACTGTCTTTATTTTGATCCAAAGTTAATTTCAATTTGCCTTTATAGAGCTAAATTCTGCAACATTGCTAGTTAGTATTATACAGTAATATTTTTCTGTGGTGGGAGGGGCATAGATTCCCTCTGCCGTGTTAGGTGATACTTCTGCAGTGTATTGGTGTCTATTTATTTCTGTAAAGGCACGTGAGACTTGCAGCCGGGGGCACCTGAAGGTGAGCCAGTGTGTTCCATGTCTATTAATAACTGGCATAGGCATATGGCTTTAGCAGGCCCAAGGGAGTGCGGAGGTTGGGGGGGGGGGGGGTACAGCAAAATTCACATAATGCTGGATGTGTGTTTTTATGACTGTTTCAGCAAAACCCAAAAATTACATTGTCTTTAAAGATTTATTAGATAAAAATCTCCAATACACCAGAAGTTTTGTAACTCTGTGTTACGTAATAACCCAACAAAACGTAATAAATTTTCACAAAATTGTAAGAACTCCCTCATTTAGTAATGATCTGCCATATTTTGTAATAAACGGCAGATCATTACTAAATATGGGAGTTCTTACAATTTTCGCTTCATTATAAAAGAACTCTCACATTTTGTAATAATCTGCTGCATATTGAAACAAGCTTTTTTGTTCATTATTGGGTTTCACCTGATTTTTGATTTTGAATTTTTGTCTGTAGGAACGACATGGCCTTGGAATAAGAGTGGATTTAAGAGTGGATTTTGCAGGAACAGGAACATGGGTAATCTGTCCCTGCCTCCCCCTTGTCGCGCCCAGCAGCAGAGATGATTGCTTTAGGAATGTCTATATTAGACTGTGGCAATGCTCTACCCCATAAGATCGTTATGCTCAGTTGTCCAAAAAGTCATTCCTATTATCTATTATTTCGACAAAATTATCTTTTATATCCTTTCATTTGAAGAGTTAACTAGAAAAAGATTGGCATTTCAGAATACTTCTAAATGTCAAATGTCAAATTTTATTCATCGCATACACAGTCACACAGGGTACGACATGCAGTGAAATGTAGCAGTTACCGACCTAAGAATTATAGACATGAGGAGAGAGGAGGCGCATAAAAAAACAGGCCCCAGACTGTACTCCAGTAGGGAGTACAATGTGGGGTCAGAAAAAACACCTCAGCAACATAAGCACATAGTCAGTACAGGACTGACAGTACAGGAGGGGAGGGGAATGGGGAAGTGGAGATACTCCAACATAGACAAGCAGCCATCCGGTCCTGCAGCCGTAGAGGCGCTGGTCACAGACCCGTCTGTTTCCGCTGAGGGTATGAAGCGAAGGCTTGGGATGGGGGGGGGGGGGGGAGGGAATGCAAGAGAGTAACACTGCCTTGTTCTTCTGGGGGAGTTGTTGATCCAGCAGTGGCCTTGGCTGAGGCCAGTGCTGATTAGGGGGGAGCCAAAAGCAAATAGGATAGGGTTGTTTGGGTTTTCGGGCGAGAAGCTGTCATTTTCCAGCACCTCTAATGTCCACGCTGGTCTCCGCCATCCAAAATCCTTTGCAAAGCCGTGAGCTTCTCTGTGATGTTATACCATCTGCGATCAATAGTCCTTGTGATGTTATCCAGTTTGTGATCCATAGTATCCAATCTGCGATCTATAGCCACAGTCTCTGCCAACTCCATCAGTCATCCCGGCCAGCCTGGTGGGGTTTTGAGCGGCTGTCACCGTTTTCTTCAATTTCTGATAAACCACGGCAATACTTAATACCTGTAATTATATTCAGGCAGATAAATATCCAGAATTAATTTTTTTTCTTTACATGTTTTTTTAATGTTTTGTAATTTATTTATTTGTTCTTGTGTTTTACTTGTATCTGACTATCTTTACTCGTAACTGTTGTATTTCTCTTGGCAGAATGATATTTTACCGAAAACAGACAGTAAAAGCTGTGATATTTTTTGATGACAATATAAAAATGTGTGCTAGTGTAATGCAAAAACTGTTTTTTATCAGTCTACTTAATATTCCACCGCTGAATGCAGCAAGCCAATACATCACTTATAACCATTGTTAATAAGCTAAAGTGGATGTAATTAATTCTCAATTTTGTTTTTGGTAATACATATATATACCTGTAAAATATGAATGTTCAAGGACTCAAGGGCTTTATTTGTCACATGCAAAGTATATGGTCAGGCTATATAATGTGCAGTAAATATGAAAAGGAGGAACAGGATACACAGGATAAGAAATTCAATTCAATTCAATTCAGTTTATCTTTATATAGCGCCCTTCACAACAGGGTTGTCCCAGGGCGCTTTACATGGGTGAAATAAAAACCTCTCATTGTGAAGGTGATTATAATAAGTGAAGAACAACACAGATTTACATTTTAATCCTTTAATTATCCTTTATTTTATCCTTGAGTTATCAGCTACATTATCTTTTAGGATAGAGATACTTCATTACCCTTTGGGAACTTGTCTTCTTGCCTCCCCCCATCTTGCATGAGACTGCTGTGCCCTCGGAGCTGTGTGTTAAGGGCCTTGCTCAGGGGACCAAAGGCTGACCCGGGCCACCATACAATCACGGGTACACTACTCGTTGAGCCACACAGCCCAGTACCATTAAAGTTTTCTTTATGTAGAATGCATGCTCACTTATAGGAAGTGTTGAGAATGCAAAGTGTGAACTCCTTCTGCAGGGATGTATTTTTTAACAGAAATTCTTTATATGTACAACTTAAGCATACCCAGTTTTTAAGGTCACCCGTCTCCTCCCTTTCTCGCAGAAATCATTTTGCGTCTGTTTACTGCAGTTGAAAGTGGTAACTCACTGAACAGCTTATCTGCTGTGCGTTTCAGCCTGCATGCCAAATATGTGACTGAAGAGACAAACAGGTCTTACATAAATTACTGCGGAACTGCAGCAGATAACTGGAGAGCCATTATCCTTGTCTGCCGAGGGCTTATCTACCAATACAAGGCAGGTACCTGGTGATTTAGACCTTATGTGATTCAGCCCTCCTGCATTAATTTGTAATGGGATGCGCTGACTGAAATCCCCTTCATGATGACAGCAAAGTGTGACTCTAATGTTAATGATCCCACTTATTACAGCTTTCCTCTGCAGATCAGTGCATCGCAAGCTTACTTTTAGGCCTCTGTCTGACTCTGATGTTATTTTGTCCCCGCAAGCAGCTTGAATCATTTTATTGCATTTCATGAAATTGTTTATAACTTGTGGTACCTATTAAATTCCTTTAGTCACACATTAAGCTTCACAGCACATTCACAGGGCATAGGAATTATTCACGCGCCGTTATGAATTTGCAGCCTTCTGCCACCTTGCCATCCGTTTGTGTTAAGCATATGAAAACAGCGCAGCACTTTGGAGCTTGAGGGCAGAGAGAGCGCAAGTGAGAGAGCGACATGTGGGCCGTGGATCAGAGGAGTCCTTCAAAGTCCTCAGCCCACTTATGTAACAGCAGAGGCAGCCAGGAAACGAAGGTTAACACTGACAGCTCGCTGTCCCTCTTAGCTGAAGAGCCTGCCAGTGTTATCGTGATACATCTTACAGCTTTTGGTAGATTATTTAACGCCCTTTTTCATCCGGGTATGTTAATGACCAGTTGACAGATTTAAAAATTAAAGTGATTAAATAATTCTGGCTGGCAGCCCATCCTCCTGACCCCTTCAATGCCTGTTTGAGTGCATGTGTTTTAAATGCCAAAGAGAATTAATATACCTCAATGTAGCCTGTACGAGTTTCATTATTATTCAATGAGCAGAGCATTCAGTGGTTCCTACTGCTCCTTAAAACCCTTGATTCCCCAGGACCTTCACCTCTTCCTCACTAGATCTTCTTTGGCTTGTGGGCCTCTCCATTCATGAGGCTATTCTGAGCATTTGTCAGTGTGTCCGTGGCATGGCATTCTTTATGCTTCCTGGTGGCAGGAGCACATGCCCAAGCTTAGTCCCAGTGCATTATTAGGGAGGCTCAGCACTCTGCATCCCCATCACAGGAGACAGATCTCCATGCGTAATGCATGTCATGTCACTGCCATTCGCACTGCCTTTTACAAGCTCTCAAGCATACATTATTTTCCTTTTAGACTGTCCCTACTCCAGTTTGTCTAGTTCATGCCATTTGTGAACTCACAGCAACCAGGACTGTGTATTATAAGAAAGGGGTGCTTCAAACGTAGAGCTGCACTGTGAACATTTTATCAGTGTCTATAGCTCTCATTCAAACACATTATTGCACCAGCTGTAAGGGGTGAGGTCTAGGTCACTCTGTATGTCACTCTGGGCCAATTTTGGGTTACTGAACACACATTTATTAAAGCCATTCTAGTCAGCTCAGTGAAACCCAGACCATCGTAAAGATGCCCCCCTTCACCACCTTGGTAAATAAACTGGCAGTGATGTGGGACCTTGAGGTAAGTGCTGGAGGTTAGAGCCCTCATGACAGTGAATGCGACACAGTGTTGAGTATTTAGAGAACAAAGGACACAAAGGCCTCGTTCCATGTCTATTTACATTACATACAGAGACACAGAAACAGGTACACAAGGATGATTATTGCTCTTGGTGCTGAGGACATGAGTAAACAATCACTTACATTTAGCTCACTACCCTTTCCCTTACTCATTAAGGTACCTAATTTAGCATGTGTCTGACACAGAGGTAAAAATCAGTTTTTCTTCGAGGAGTAGTTCACCACTACCTCTGTCTCTGTGGAGAAGGAAAACCCCACTGTTCAGCAACAGTTCACTTTGAATTGTTGTACTTCCTCGCATTTACTTTTGTACCTTTGGTTTTAAGATGCTTGTGGAATGCCCCATCCAGCAGTCATGAAATGGTGTTGTGTTAGGACAATTTGGTTGATAATGTCATCAGTACCATCCTGCCAGATGGAAACTCCCAACTCAAAGTTTCCAGCATCATTAAAGCCATGTGTAACCCAGAGTAACCAGTGATAGCCTATTACGTAATAAAAATAATAATAAATAATAGATGGATTGTATATAGTAAATGTATAATAGTTGTAAATTATATGTATGGCAAATTTAGTACATTGTAAAATATGATAATAATGAGTAGATATATTAGAAAATTTATATATTAATTAAAGTTTTCACCAAGATGGCAAGCCAGCCAGTTGCTGTGAATTTATGTGAGTCTCCTTCATGATTCCAGAGAATATCCACTGGTGAGGTAGGAACTAGATCAAGCTTTTTTTTCTTTATTGGAATGATTGTTTAACTGTTTTTTTTTGTCTGATTTGATTGCCTTTTGGGATTTGTGGACCCTGAGCTAAGTGATGATAACCAGCTTTAAATTTTCAGTTAATTTACAGGTAGTCCCCAACCTGCGATGGAGATGCATTCCGATGACTCCATTGTAACTTGAAAATATTGTAAGTCGAGATGGGCTTTGAAAAACCAAAAACACAGAAAAAAATATGCAAGACAACACCGAGACACCGAGACAGTTGATGACTTGCGAGAGTGAGGCATTTCACAAGGTGGGAGATGCGTACATCCCAGCAGCATCCCAGTGTATCGCACCTCGTATGCTGCTACATTTGCCTGCCACGTGAAACTTAAGTCGAACCATCGTAAATCGGGGACCATCTGTACTTTACCACTTCTAGGCGGTTAAACCTTGTGACACTAATTGGTATGTTGTTTGATAAATGTAATTTTCTATATGATCTGCCAAAGGTTTTTTTATATTTGCATTTAATGGTGAAGGGTATTTCTATTGTTACTTGTGGTGTCACATGCTTGTGGTTTAAATAGATGTTTTACTACTGTGTTGTTCTGTGACAGTTTAAGTTAAATTAATACGAATAAATCTTAGTGTGATATATTAAATCTACAGAGTTAAATTAATATTAGCACATAATAACACAATATTAATATTAGCACATAATAAAGCAGTACAGGATCACATAAATTTCGTGAGCCAGCTAGGAATAGTTTAAACTAGTGTTTTCCAGGGGCTGAAGTGCTAGTCCTGCCACCAACCCCCAAATTCTCCCTGAAGTTGGAGGATCTGCTTGCAGGGCCAGATGTAGGTTAACGTCATACCCAGGACGAAGCAATTGCAGGTTAAGGGCCTTGCTCAAGGGCCCAACGGAGTAGAATCACTCCTGACATTCGAACCAACAACCTTTTGATTTCTGGCACAGATCCCTAGCCTCAAAGCCACCACTCTCTTAAAAACAAGCTGGGACACCAAATATTTTAAAGGAAACAAAAACACTATAAACCCGTGTTAAGGAACTTGAGAGTGGACTAGTAAGGAAGAGTTTGGGACCACAGCTTCCATACAGATTTGAAAGCCCTACTCAGATTGGTTTTGTTTGTCTCAACTGTGACAGGTAGCGCCACCAGGTGTTACCTAAAAGTACTGCAACAGATAGTGAAGATTAGTGGTAGATCCTCTGAGGATATCATAAAAAATGAACTTTCCAAATGTGGTGAATCCATATCTAAGGATCCAGAGATTATCTTCTCTGAATTAAAAACGGCTGGAGGCTGAAGTTTTCAAGACAGACTAACCCAGCAAAAGTGACAAAGGAAAACACAGTGAGGCCTTTTGGGTCCCCTAGCATGCCGGAAGCTTGTGTTATTAGATTCAGCTTTTGCTACCATAGTGGTTGGTGATGAGTTATTTCCTAAGCTTCAAGATGCTGTGAGAAGCAGTTCCAGGTTCTGCAGTGGCAAAGGTAGCTTTGGCTATAAAAGGGGGTGGTGTGCCTTCTAGTAAGGCCAACAGACACCTGTAAAAGCAGTTTTGCAAGTGTTGTTGGGACAATGTGCTGATAGCCAAACTCTAATGTGAATTTAAGAAATATGGTCCACCACCATTTGCTGAGTTTTTACTTCTGTTACATACAAAGGAATGCAGAAAGACAGCTAAAGAATCTTGCATGAGAATGCATCTAGGAACACCTAAATCTCACGTTAATGCTCACGAACTAAGCACCACCATACACAATGCTGAACCACAGTCACTAGATGCTGCAAAGGGATTGAAGACAAGTCACAGAGCTTCAGTACCGGCTTGTCAAATTGATAGAAGAGGATACAGAGCAGGCTAATTCTTGTCAGGTGAATGCCATGCGTGACTTACAGAAGCAGGCACTTGAACTGCCGAGTCAGTAGTAGTACCTTAAAAACCCAGAAGCCACAAAGTTACACTTGCAATTGAGTGGAAAGAGAGGATTTCACAGATTTTATGGAAAATTCCCCAAAAGTTTTTCCCCAGCATGATCTTGACTTTGGTTGAACTGATAAAGAACCACATTAAATTGGACAATGACACCCTTTTTAAGCAGAGAGCCCAGCCTATACATCCTTAAGATTTAAATGTAGTCTGGAAGCACTTGCAGAAGCTGCTTGGTGTAGGCATTGTTAGAGAATCTGAATCGTTCTTCTCACCCATTTCCATAGTGAGGAAGAAGAATGGTGATGTTCATCTCCTTGTTGTCTATAGGAAACTTATTTTGCAGACAAAGGATGCATATGGCCTGCCTAACCTGGAAGAGACTTTCAGCACTTACAGGTTCAAAATTGTTTCTCTGTACTCTATTTTAAAGATGGGTTATTTCCAAATCGAAGCAGAGGAGTCAGACAAACACAAAACCACTTTTGACTGTCCATTGGGATTCTGGGAGTGCAGTTGGATGCCTCATGTTGTCATGAATGGTCCTTGCACTTTTCAGAGGTTAACCCCTCTGACACACATACTCACATCAGCAAAATTTAATGCAACACGTTATAGCAGCTGCAGTACAGAGAGACAAATGTTTTTTCCTGGTGTCCTCATGATAGTCTGATGGATGACCTGATTTCCCAGAAAGAACAAGACTGAGTTCAGCATTTTATGGCTTATCACTTACCTGAGTTTGACCGACTAATAACTTTTTCAGCTGAGGTCACGAAAACCATCTGTAAAAGACATCTGGTACAGCAGGTGGATGATGGCGATAAAGTGGTTTTTCCTCTTGCAATAGTTGTGTCACTTTCTATGAAATTATTTTGATGAACAGAATCCCTCTGAGGGAATTCCTGTGATTCAATTTCTGTCCAACGAAGATTTTAAAGACAAGCAGAGATGTGATCCTGCTATTTAGGAAATTATTCTCCGGTGGCATCAGGTAAAACATCCCCACCATATCTGAGAGCAGAGCTTCCTGAACTTCCATTGCTACTACGTGAGTGGAAACATTTGGAGTTAAATGAACGAAGCCTTTATTGAAAACATCAAGAGACTGGACTGTCCCAGTACCAACTGGTTCTTCCAGGAACCTTGCGAGATATGGTTACGACAAGCTTACTTTATGATATTGGTCATCTTGGCATTGAGTGCACACTTGATCGTGTAAGTTCCAGGTTTTATTGGCTGCTACAATTGAAAGAAAGACCCAAACATGCCCTCGTTGTGTTTGTTACAAGGCATTGCCTGAGTGAGTGGCCCCTTTAGTCAATATATAAGCCACCATTACTATATTATCTTATTTTAGAGATTCAGATATTGTCATGAGTGTTTCCCTCCGGCGTGACTCTTAACCAGCCACACCTGAGTCTTGTTAGTCTCACCCTCATGTAATTTACCCTCTTGTTAATGCACCCTAAGGGTTAACCGATCACCAGTCTCTAGTGTTTGTACCTTGATTACCTCTCTATATTAGTTTGTCACAGTCTTGTGATCCCTCATTGTGGATATTGCCCATCGTGTCACCCTGTTTCCTGTTCCAGAATGACCGGATCTAGCAAAAGACGACCCTGCGGCTGTCGTCATCCTTCTTCTGCAGCGTCTCCAAATCCAGCGGTCCCAAGGCTTCCCGAGAACTCTCACCTATGTGATCCGTGTCTCTACCGGGCTGAACAGCTCAATCAAGACACTGTTCACCTCGTCATCCCCTCGTCGGGTCAGACCATCTCCGCCTCCGAGGTCTTCTCTCTCCTGAAGATGTACAGGAGGCTCCTGAGCATTTCGGGGGTTCAAATGTCTCCTGGAGCATCCGTTCTGCTAGATGCGTTTGCCCAGGACTTCAGGGCAATCACTCCCTCTTCCTGGCCGCAAGAGCTGAAACAGGTAGAAGAGAAGCTGCAGCTAGTGATGGCTAAATGAAGCTTCATGAACCATTTGCTGTATTTTATGACCCCCACTAGGTGGCGGTCTTGTTTTGCTTTGGGGCATGCTTTGAGCACTCTTTTGAACAGAGAGCACTATCTAGTTGGGTCAGAAAATACAGCAAATGGTTCATGAAGCTTCATTTGGCCATCACTAGCTGCAGCAGGTTGTAGAGCTGCCCCGTGATCGGATGCCACAGCCCTCCTCTTCAGAACTAGCTGGCCGTGATTGGACACCGATCCGCTCGCTGACACGCCGTGTCAAGAAGCTGATCTGCCCACCGACATGCTGGAGCGAGACGTCGCCTCACCTGCCGACATGCTGGAACTAAACGCCGCCTCATTTGCTGACATGCTGGAGCAGGAAGCCGCTTTGCTCACCAGCTCCCTGACCCTCCCTGCCAGTGCTCGTCGCCAGAGATGGAAATGGAGGGAACCAGACACTTCAGCCACACCTTATTCAGGTAGTGCTGTCGTGCGCAGCACCTCTCTCCTGCTATGTTCTTCCTGCTGCCAGAGACGGCTCTCCCACACCAGAACCAGGTGTCTTCAGGTCCTGGTTGGTGCAGATTGTGGATCTGTCATGTGCCCTGTCTGCCTGCCGAGACGTTGTCCATGCCCTGCATGTACCAGAGGCACCGTTCACACCCTGCATGCTCCCAGAGGCGCCGTCCGTACCTATTTCGCCTGATCCAGAGAAGGTGTTTGCTGCCACCGCTGCTGCTATGCCTGGTCCAGGTATCCCTGCTCAGCCCCGTGCCTCGCCTAGTGTTCCCGCCGGGTCCTGCCGGTCTCCAGATGCATCGCCCGATGCGCCCAGCATGCTCCCAGAGATGTTGCCTGCACCCAGCTCCTCATCAGGTGCCTCATCTGAGCCTGTCCCATTGCCAGGTTCCTCATCTGAGTCTGCCTCGTCGCCGGGCACCTCACCTGGTTCCTTGCCGGGGCCCACCACGTCATCGGGCTCCTCGCCTGGACACTCTTCGCCGGGCTTCTCTGATCACTTTGTTCATCTCTCCTGTTCTCTCTGTCCCAGCCTACCCTTTCGTTTCCCCTAGTCAGTCTTGTTGGTTATGTTTCACCGGCTTCGGCCTGCCTTGTCACCTGTCTTCCCGTTTTCCCTGGGTGCCTGTCTTGTTCTGTTATTGCATTTGAGGTCCTGAGCTGTTTCGTTTTGTTCTTTCATGTTTGCTCTGTCTCCCCCAGGTCGTCCGTTCCCGGAGTCTGCCCATCCACTTTCTGCCCGTTTCCTTCATGCTTGACCTTGCCCTGTGTCCTGGCCCCATGCGCGCCTTTTGGGGGGGGGGGTGTGTGGG
>JAODKN010000094.1:203914-218367 GCA_026774425.1 Petrocephalus zakoni | reverse complement strand
TCTTGATTAGAAATATATTTCAGCAGCACTTGAGTTCAATTTGTACACAAGCGACAAGACTTTTGTCAGGGACTGTATTTTTGGACTATTGGGGTGGAGAATGGAGGAAACCTCACGACAACACAGGGAGAACATGCAAACTTCACACTCATGGAATCTGAGCGGGGATGTGAACCCCAGTCCCAGAGGTTTGGGACAACAGTGCTCATCACTGCACCGCCATGCCACCCCAATAACCAAATTAACAAAGTCAGTATAGAAACACATGAAAACTGTATAAAAGTAAAAAATAAAAGTTACAAGAAAATATGTGAAAAACCATTTAAAGAGCAGGTTGCCGTTATAACTTATTTTGATTGGTGGTGTTATTAGTGCTGAAGCTTCTCCTCGGCCTCTCAGTCCTGGCCATAAAGCTCCAGAGGCGCTTGCCTGTGTGCAGCCATCAGGACAGCTTATGGCACGGATGGTGAGTGTCTATGGTAATGCTTAATGCTCTGGACCTACAGCTGCAGCTGCCATGCCAGACAGGGATGCTCCCACAGTAGCACTTTAGAATGTCTTTTGTAGTACAGAGCATGTTTTTAATTTCCTCCACTGCCTCTGGTGATACGGCCACTGCCTAGCTTTTTGCACCAGGGTAGACATGTGATTGGCTATGTCAAATCCTCAGAGATGTTTACTTCGAGGTACCTGTAGCTACTTACTAGGGATGAAACAGTTATTGGTTTTACAGTAAACCATGGTAAAATTCCAAACAGTTTGTATTTCCATTTCAAATTTTAATTACCATTTACACCGTGGCTAATTACTGTGCTTTGAAAAACTCACGTTAAATACCATCCAGCAACAGCTAAAGTTGCAACAGCAACAGTGTGGCAGATGTAGGAGATCAGGCACAGCATGCAGTGTGGATTTGTTTTGTGTCAGTGAAATCATAAGGCATAATCGTAAGGCAGTGGCAGCACTTCAGTAGCTTTTAATGATAATACACATTTGATATGGTTTCCATGTATTTACATAAAGTATTGGCTGTGTTATTATTTTAACGTTCATGCAAACAAAAAGCACATACAGTAGTTGTTAATTTTAATTACAATTTTCAATATAAAACTGAAATAATTAAAATTTGTGTATCAGTACTTTTTGGACATTTTCAGCACATTTTAACAATACTATGATACTCTGGGTCGCTATAATATATGACACATTACAGAAACAAAATCCTGGTCTGCATTTTTACTCTTTGGACAAATTTATTTTTTCTTAATTCATTACTTTAATTCATTATAATTTAATTTTTTTTTTTAACTGATATAAAAACATTGATTTTTAACCAAAATTACCACTTTGATCACTTTGAGTATCATGTCTTGTAACTCGCAAACATACACAACACAGACAAAACATGCAAACTCACTCTGGAAATGCGAGGCAAGAGTGCTCCACAGCTTTAACCAGAACAGACGTATCAGCTGCATGGTCCAGTGGCCCTACAAGCTTCAGCATTCACCTCTGCAGCGGTGAAACTTGCACCTCTGCAAGCCGGACTCACCTTGCCAGCACAGGGCTGGAGGGACAGCTCAGACGAGCACCACAGGTGGGCCCCTAGCTTGCAGGATTTGCAGCGCAGGCCCTGTTTGGAGTTTCCTACATTGGTGAAAAAGATGGCGTCACACGGAGCAGTCTATGGCGCAGGAGCCAAACAGCTGCCCTTTTCACCATAAGCTCTGGTGGTAAGAAATTAAACATCCAGGAAAACTGCAGAAAGCCTTAAATTGCATGAAGCCAAATGTCGAACCACAAAATGTTAAAATAATCCATTAAAAAATAACTAACTATCCACACTTAATATTACAAGTAATACACACTGATACCCCAAATTCATGTAGAATTAACACAAAGTGATTAGACATTAATATTTGTTTAATGGTGTCACATAAACTGTACAGATTAATCACTAACAACAACAACAAAAACTAGATGCGAGCAAGAACCAGCTGGATTTCAATGTTTTAAAAAGGCTGCATGAACAGAGGACGTTAAGAAAAGTGAGGGCATTGTATAACAATTAGGGCTGTCAAAAATTTGTTTGAATCACGATTAACCATGCACCTTGCACATTAATCACATACAAAACCATGCTGCAATAGATTCTATAGTCACAAAAGGTTCTATAGTCTGTATATTGAATATATAAATCTATTTATTAGAAACCAAAGTTACAAAATAAAGACAAAAACAAAGTATGTGTATGTAAGCTTTCCTGTGATTATAGCTGCCAATTCTGGGATTCTGTGTAAAGTCACAACCAAAGCTGTCACATTGTTTATGACAATAAGTTTGCATTCAAGATCTTTATTCATGCTGTTCCCCCATTCAGGTATCACCACATGCATTAATACCTTGTAATACATGTTACAACCAGGAGATTCTATTACATGTGGGGGGTGAGAAGGAGCCTGTTACTGCTCTCACTGTATTAAAAGGCTTAAATACAAAAAATGAAGTATGTGTGTGGGGGGCAGATGCGGAATGAGCTATAAATAGGAGCAATACAAAAGAGGAAAAATAAACCAGCAGTAAAAGCAGAATGCAAACACCAAACACAAACCAGTAAGTCCTGCTGCAAGTTTGGCACCAGATTAAAGCGTGACTTACTGAAGTGACTTCTTATCCAAATCATAACTTCACCCAAACAATTACAAGTTGAAGTTCCACAGAAGCTGCCAATCTGACAGTACACTGAAGCACTGCAGCCTCCAGGAATCAGCTGGCAGTGTAGGGTTAGGTTTATAACTTATTCTGCATAAGGCAGCATGAGTCTATATGACCCTAATGGTCACGTGTTGTGAGCCTGAGTGGGGGGGGCGTACCTACGATTATGTGTTTGCAGAGCTGGCAATGGGTGGGACGGCGGAACATGTGCTCCTGGAAGCAATGGAGCTTGACGGGACGCATTTGGGCAGCAGCCTTGGATGGCAGGGAGGGAGAGGGACTAAGGGAAGGAGAGTGGGACGATATGGAGGGGTTTGGGCTGAGGGACGGGGAGATAGAAGGGGAGCGGTCGAAGAGAATAGGGCACTCCTGCGGGAGAGGCGGGGAGGGGGATGGAGCACTGGGGGTCATGTCGCACAGGAAGCGTGCCTCGCTGCCGGACCTCTGGAAGAAGTTCTCCACGCTCTTGCTGCGCATCATGGACTTGAAGGACAGGGAGCGCTTGAGACGCTGCAGCTGCGTGGAATGGAACGAGCATGAGTCACAAGTGCAGGGGCAAAGCAACTGCACAATGGAGAAAGAAGGAAATCAGTACCGCTGTGGGACATAAAAATCACAGTAACAACAATGCACTGCTTCATACCGTTCATGGGGTCAGTATTGATGTTTCCCTGCTTTTCCATTAGGCCCTGAGCATGCCTACTCCCCCTATGACGACACAGGGAGGCTAACCACCAGCTTAAGACATCACTGGTAAGCTTTGCAATTTACATTTAGTGCATGTGCTTTTTTATAGTGCATATATAGTTTTTTTTATAGTGCATATATATATATATATTGCATTATTAATTGCACTATATAGTCACCAAAATCTGGTGGTTTAGATAACCTTGTGAGGCAGAGTACTGAACATTTTTATTTTCATTTTTATTCAAGATACTTACAAAAGATTTGCAAACATATTTTACTTAAAACAGCAGCGTTAGCTATTACATGCTATGTGGCGACCCGAGCAGAAAACCGATAGAACACCAGAGCAGTTGCGCATGCACAGTGATATGCACAGGCAAATTTAACTGGGGTGACCTTAAACTGCTTGTATATTACCATGGATTTCTGTTGCTTTAGTAAAAATATTGTGTTTTTCAATATTTGATCTATGTTTAGTTTTGTTTTTGGGTTTTGTATGTTATGGAAATGCTAGGATGTCCCCAACAAGAGTATCACACCCTCCCTCGGTTTACTTGTAAAATGGTCCCCTGATTGAACATGGTGGTCAAAAGCCTTTATATAAGAGCTGGGGGAAGGCGAGAGGAGGGAGTAGTGACTGTACACTGGTGGAGACCTTTTAGCTTTATTACCCCCGCCCCCCCTCACAAGCACCATAATAAATCACAAATGAGCCGTCAAATATGGGACTGCCTGGCATATAATATGGGCATGCATACCCTCACCAAAAGGCAAGGGTAGTGTGTGACAATTTCAAATTTTCTAACCCAATGCAAAAGAATCAACTCAGCATTGCTGAAAAAGTATCACAGATTAGCCTTCCTTTCTTGTGGCTGACGAGAAAGCGCTGTCACACTGTTCCTATCTACATGCTGACCTGCTGCCCTCGAGAGCGACACTGATAAAGGATCAGCCAGAGCGAAGCAGCTGTAGAGTGGCTAGATAATGCAATACGCACTCCAGTCTTATGCATTACGATGATCCTCTCCAGGGGGTGGCAGAGGAGGAGAGAAGTGATGGAGACTTTGCCAGAAAGATTTACTTGGGCTAGGTCTGACAAATGGTCTGTTTCTGGGGGGAAAAAATGTTCCTCATTCTGCCGTCCGTTTGAGTTTGCATTAGACTTGCATCTCTACCTGCACTCGTGGTTGTCGTGGTTGTGATGAATGACTGCACACACAATATGTGTCTGGTGACAGTGGTGTCATGGGTAGGTGCAAGTGGTCCTGGGCCCACCTAGAAGGAGACAGGCAAGCGATATAGAACGTAAAACGATTGTCTGACAGGTACATGTGTGTATGTGGTTAGAGGAAATGTGCGATTGAGGGGCAAATAGATTTTCTTCGCTTTGTTTTGTTCAATTAATCTTAAGTAATGCCATGGGTCATTTAAAAACTAACAAAAAGATGTAGTTGACTCTGTAGTGTGATTTTGTCACCAAGTGAATTGTTATGAAACCAGTAGGGATGGGGACAAGACCACCAATATCGAGTCAGCGTCAAGACCGAGACCTTAAAGAGTCAAGTCCGAGACCAAGACTTAGGGATTTTGGACTGACCAAGACTGAGTCTTTGGAGGAGGCGAGCCCAAGATCTAAACAAGTCAGGCCATGAATTTAATTCATTAGCAGAACATCAAACATAAAACACTTATTACATAAGCTTTAAATAAACAATGGACCCCTAATAATTATGGATTGAATGTCAGAATTCCATGATGGTGTAAAATAGATTTACTGACTTGTAATTTAGTTTTGAACACCAGTGCAGAGATTTGCACACTTGTATTTTAGTCTTGTACAACCGTACAAGTTTGTGTTTGCCAAAAAGTCACATATTTGCAACCGAGACCAAGTAAAGACTGAGTAGAACTGCTTTTGATTCCGATACAAGACCCAGTAAGCGAAAAGGTCTCGAGTACTACAACACTAAGGACTGCCCCACCAGATCACCCACACTATGATTTCTGTTTCCGCCATTAGTGTCTACGACATTAGCCCTTCTATTTGTGAAAACTGTACACAGTACTCTGACACCCCACACCAATGGACTGAAAAAAATGTGGTTCTGTTCACTCTGCCTCATACTAAGAGACCGAAGGTTGCGATTTGCTGTTACAATTTAATTCTTTTTTATTTATTTTTACTTGACTGCGACTGCTTCTAAAAACAAGCAAAAAAACAAGCAGCATCTATCCCTACCAGTGTCTGCTGTTGATCCATCCCACAGGAGTCGAAACCTGCTAAACAACAGATAATTATCGAATTTTATTGACTCATTCAGCATCAGTGAATAATTTCCCTGCAGCGAGGCAGCTGTTTGGCTACCTTTGAATGTTCTTGTTGATGTTTACACAATTAAAGAGCAGTACTTAAGGCTTTGGGATTATTGCTCATATTTAACATTTGGAATGTGAACCTCATATTCTGTGGGATAATACCTTTTTAATACATAGATGCTATTGGCTTAAAATAAAAGTTCTAAGTATTATACATCCTTGCATTCTGAAACAGCTGGAATTTATTAATAAACATACTATAGTATTCATGAACATTGTAGTGCATCTATTTCTGTAATTAGCCTAGCCTGGATGCTAATGCAGTCCATACCACCCTTCATCTGGTGAACAAGTAAATAGTTAGTGGAAATGATAACGTGCAAATGGCTACTGACCATTCAAAATGTCCAAACAAAATTGTGGAGGGCTGAGCTAACCTCCACTTTAGACCAGAAATTTCTGCATCCTTGCAGAGCTCACTTACGCCTACTAGTTGAATGGCAAAAACAAACAAAAACAAGCGTAAACCTCATGACTGCTAGATCTAAAAGAGCAGAGGGACAGGGAGCTGTGATTGACCATGGTTCCAGAAGGTTTCTTCTTGACTGCCTCTCCAGCCTCTGGGGGCTTGCACACACAGTACTCCCCCAGGACCCCCTGTCTGCCTCGATAAGAAACCAAATGAGCAAAGTCATTTGCTGGGAACAAACTAACAGCAATTAGCACAGGCCAAGAGTGCAGAAGACATGGAGATATCATCCTCTTTATACTGTGGCAAAAACCGAGCAGTGTCTCTTGTTATCCGAGGCCTTCTTGTTCTGCCATTTGAAGTTGCAGAGAGGGGTTTGTCAGGCAGCTATAAATAACTGTGTGGAGATGCATGGATAAATTAATGATTGAGGTGGAAGTGTTCGTGGGACATGTTTCTCTGCAATTTGGTATTAAGCCAGTGCAAGTGTAACTATGTTAAATGGGCTTCCTATGACTAACAGGAAGGTTGCTCATTAAAAACCCCAGCTGTTAGAATTTTCTGGGGTATTTTCTTAATCTTTGCCCTGAGAAAACCAGATTGATTCCATGCCACGGACACAGCGAGACATTGATCTGCCTAGGTGAGAGTGTCACGTGTGATGGCAGATGGCTCTGCTGCCCAAACACATGCTACTGATTCCTTCTCTTGGAGCCTGCTAATTTGCTCAGCAGGCTAATGCCACTGTCTAAGTGTGTGTTTTATCACTGGCTGGCTGTGACTGCGAGTCCAGCGGCATGGGAGCCAGGGACTAATCAGCCTGGGTGTCTCGGCTGGTGGCTGGAAAGTGGTTCTGCTGACCTAGACAAGGCAAGGCGGTGGCTGTCAGCAATTAGAGCTGCCTCCAATCGGCAAACAGCAGAGAAGCTATAGCAGCGTCAATCGTGGAAACTCCTGCACCGGCTGATCGCTGCTTCTTGGAGGACAAAGAGAATGGTGCAGGCAGTAGAGCTGAGCCCTGATCCCTCCTCTCATCCCCCCACATACCTCTCTGCTTCTAAATGCCCTTCTGCTTGTCTCGGTGTCCCCAACAAGGGGGTAATGGCTGCTAACCAGAGCCAAGCTGTGCTGTAAACATGAAAGCACCTTTGTGGCAATGTGCATTAATCTGTTATGTTTGTTGAGTTAATACGTGTCCTGTTTGATTCTCTCTGTTGATGTGAGCCGCACTGCTATCTGTTACACCTTTTCCGCGTCCCTCCCCCGCTATGCTGCCCCCCTGCCACACACATATGTAATGGTACACGCAGATGTGACTGTAGTGTGTCAGAAGAGTGCCCCTGAGCCATGTGCGAACACTGGCCCTCACTGCGCCCCTCACTGCAGCCCCCCACCCTTCCCTCCCCAGTTCTATTCAGAGAAGCCTTGTCTCTTCAGTCCTATTTTTTTTTAGCCTGCCGCTGCCATGCTGTGACTCACTGTGCAGTCCCTATCGGTGAAAATAATAATTATTATCACAACAGCTGCAAGGATATATCCAATACAATAAAGACCCTTATTTTTGTCATATTATTACACAAGTTCGACCCTTCCAGTCCTAGAGGACCCCATTAAGACCTGTTTAACTGAGAGCAGTTTTATTGACCTGTGGGGCAGGGGTGTGTCAGAGAGGGGAGTGAGCCCACCGGGACAGCCAGTGCATTTTCAGATGTAGGTCTGAACCCTGAATACACTATTCCCTTTCCCAGATGTGTGGGGATTTCAGAGGAGCCCCACTAGATGCACTGAAGAAAAGAAGCTGACTTCTGCTAACAGGAATTTAATTTGAAGGTCAACGCTGAGCTCATCAGTTCTGGCAGGTGCAGGGGATCTGAATGCATATTTCCTCATCACATAACCAGATACGCATGCACGGACGCACACACACAAACATGCACACACACGCACAAGCACACACACACACACACACAAGCTCACACACACACACACATATATATATATATATATATATATATATATACAGGGGTGCACATAAGTGGTACACTAGTACGCATGGGCAGGATCAATAGTAAAATGCGCAGCAGTCTGACTCGCATGGGCGGGATCAATAGTAGCCACAGTTTTCGGTCTTCATGGCGCAAAAGCGTACCTAATTTGAGTAACTTCATACTGGAGCTTTAATTATTAGAGCTCCAGTATGAAATTACTCAAATTAGATACGCTTCGCGCCATGCGAGTAAACTGCCGTGTTTTTTACTATCGATCCTGCCCATGCGTACTCATGTACCGCTTATGTGCACCCCTGTATACATATACATATATATATATATATATATATATACACATATATCTTAACCCTAGGGGACGTCATGATTATTACAGGCACATTAATGAAATTCCCCAGCAAAAAGTAAATAAATATTTAACACTTTTAATTTGTTTAAATGGCAGCTATTTTCAACTGGATTTTTTCTCGAACACAGGATTCCAGCACAAGGAAAACATGACCCCCACACATCCACGTTTGTTCATAAATGTATTATATATAACTGCACAACTCGGAAGTAGGGAGAAAAATAAGAAAAAGCTTCAGCTGATAAAATTGTAAAAACTAACACATTTGTCAAGTGGACAAGTTTTATTTTTTCTGATTTTACTTTCTCTTTTCTATGCTTAGACGTACCCTTAAAGGCAACAGTCGGCATGAAAAATGCCAGTTCTAGTGCAAGAAAACAATAAATCATGACTGAATTACTGGCATTGAAAAACAAACCAATTTATCTCCACACAGACCAGTGTGAGAGACAAGACCAGGAGTTTGTTGATGGGCTTCTTTTAAGATACCTCACAAATTCTTACCCCCACAATGACCTCACCTATGTGACAGAGATGCTTTCTGCTGCATGGTGCCTTCAGTATATTTAGTTTTAATGAATCATGTGGAGGATTGAAGCCCTGAGTGTGACTGATGAACAGGAGGAGGAGCGCAGAATGGAAACACAGGCACAGAGTGTGAGGCAGAGCCAAACGGGGCACCCAGCTGTGATGCCCAGTGCCCAGGAGAAGTCAGGCAAAGCCTGAAGTGGGCTATAGCTCCGGGAGTTAAGACCCAGCTCCAAAAGGCTATGGGTTTGAATCCCATAGCTGGCAGTGTAGCAACATCTCGGCCAAGGCGCTCGGTGGTGCAGGGCTTGCTGGCTCTGCTCTTTGACCCCAAGCTTTAGACAATATTAATGAATTCTGCTATCCATCATAGCATATAGAGATGATATTACCTTCAGGTGCTCAGCAATATGCACAGTTAAAGGCCTTCACCTTTGCCTACTTGTCACGAGATCACCCCTGACTGCCTCCTTCCCCCTGTCACTAGGTCACCCCTGACTGCCTCTTTCCCCATCATTAGATCACCCCTGACTGCCTCCTTCCCCCTGTCACTAGGTCACCCCTGACTGCCTCTTTCCCCCATCATTAGGTCACCCCTGACTGCCTCATTCCCCCTGTCACTAGGTCACCCCTGGTTGCCTCTTTCCCCTGTTACTAGATCACCCCTGACTGCCTCCTTCCCACTGTCACTAGATCTCCCCTGACTGCCTCTTTCCCCCATCATTAGGTCACCCCTGGTTGCCTCTTTCTCCTGTTACTAGATCACTCCTGACTGCCTCATCCCCCCTGTCACTAGGTTACCCCTGACTGCCTCTTTCCCCCATCATTAGATCACCCCTGGTTGCCGCTTTCCCCTGTCACTAGATCTCCCCTGACTGCCTCTTTCTCCTGTTACTAGATCTCCCCTGACTGCCTCATTGAGGCCACACCCAAGTTTCTGGTGGTCATCCAGCCCAGGGTTGTGAGACCACCTGGTCTCTCAATGAACGAAAAATTCCCATTATCCTGTGAGAACAACCGGATGCAGCAGAAAGCAATTCTACAGCAGTCTACCATACATTATGAGTGCAGTTTCAGCCACAGTATCAACTTAACATGGTGCCACTCATTCGACACTGCCTCTAAACCAGGGGTCTCCAACTTCTGTCCTGGAGAACTACTCTCCTACCTGCCTTCTGATGAGCCACAACTGTTCTCAGGTAAATACCAGGAACAGGTGTGGCTCATCAGAAGCCAGATGGAATAGAAAACCTACTGGAAAGTAGCTCTCCCGGACCTGTGTTGGAGACCCCTGCTTTAAACACATTCACTCTTCGTTTCAGCCCTAAAACAAAATCTGGAATCAAATTAATACTGCCCCAGTGCTGGAAGCTGCAGCATGTCTTGAGGTTGCAGTCTGCTACTGTGCTAAAATGCCTTCAGGAGGAACTGGACACTCAGTAGGTTTTTCAGATATACATAGTTTTCTGTTTTTCTAATTAAACGTATAATCATTGACCATAACCATCATGCAAAGCCTGCGCCAGAATATGCACACCTGTTATCTGCTCCAAGTGCATGTAGCCCCACACTGCTGAGAATGATGGGAAAAGCTACTAAGCAGTCATGACATGACACCTCTGCACCGTCCAGTTTGTGGTGTCATGACGCTACTTTGTCACCCGTGACAGGACATGTCACAATGTCCTGGGATCGGCCCCCTGCTGGTGCCTACAGAGTAACTATGCGCAGTCTCTCTAAATTATTTAGTTGCATGTTGCTCAGATCTCACTCCACCTCATACAATCTCCATGTCCCCATTTGCCCTGGGTTTGCATTTCGCCCTCAGGCATCTGAGTTTGTGAGCTTCAGCACAGTTTAATTGCACAACCACTGACAGAGGAAGGTTCATAGGAGCTACACATTGTACGGGTGAATTCTGACTTCAAGGTCACTGCAGTGATCATTTATAATGAATTATTACAATCCAAATTGCACTCAGTGGCCTCTGGCAAATTTTTAATATCCATCCAAAGAACAATAGCTTGTTACAAAGATCTCACCTAAAGACCCTCCAGTGAAGAACAGAGTGCAGCCAGATGGGCTCACGAGCTAAAGTAGGGCTCCACCATTACACTATTTAGAAATAAGATGTTTAATTCTGAGCATCCTTATTAGAGTGAACACTTACTTGGAAAATATTGTCTCATATAAATCATGCAATTTTGCTAAATCAGGCTGGAAGGGGAATATATTGATGCAGAAATCCATCCATCTTCCATAAGTGCTTATTCAGTAAAGGGTCATGGTGAGCCTGGAGCCAAAAAGAACTGGCAACAAGGTAGTGGAGCCTAGATGGGATGCCAGTCCATCACAGAGCATATACACAAACACATGCACATGTTTGTATTCATATCTCTCCTTCCTTCCCTGCTGGTGTACCTGTTGATCTTGCCATCAAGAATTAAGCACCCCCTGCCAGCACCTGTCTGCCCCTGCATAGAAACAGAAATTTCAACACATGTTCTGTATTAGCTTAGTTCTGTCATCTTGTTTTGTTTGATTGACTCCTCTGCCGGCCCCTGGAGGATGGGCTCCCCCTTTGGGTCTGGTTCCTCCCAAGGTTTCTTCCTACTAGGGAGTTTTTCCTTGCTGCTGTCGCCTTTGGCTTGCTCACTGGGGGGTCTTTATGTGGCAGAGAAAATGTAAAGCGCATTGAGACAATGTAATGTTGTGATAATGTGCTATATAAATAAAATTGCATTGCATTGCATTGCATTTGTGGGGACTGTCCATTTGTTTTTATGGTAAAAACTCTAATCCCAACCTTGACAGCCTTAACCCCTATGCAGCCCTAACCTTAACCATAAATAAAAAATACAAGAATTCTGACATTTTATTTTGTATTCACAGACTCAGTTTCCCTACAATATCAAAATAACAGGTGTTTATCACATCTTTAAAGCTATTTACAGTGCATCCGGAAAGTATTTACAACACACCACTTTTTCCACATTTTGTTATGTGACAGCCTTATTCCAAAATTCTACACACAACACTCCTTAATGACAACATGAAAAAAGCTTTATTGAGATTTTTTCCAATTTATTAAAAATAAAAAAGGGAAGAAATCACATGTACGTAAGTATTCACAGCCAGGTAGCTAAGCCTCCCCTTGCTTGGTGCTTATATCTTGGAAGAGACGACTCTGAGCTAGATAAACCCAATACACCAGCCCAACAAAGTGGCCAGAGCTAGATAAACCCAATACACCAGCCCAACAAAGTGGCCAGACCTGATGAGACTCTGCCTTAGAGTGTAACATGCCTAAAGGTTTGCTCATCATTTTCATAGTATGCTCTGGGAATCTCGGGTCCCCAGTGCTTTGCAGGGAATGCATAATCACCATATTCTGACACTTGCGTACAGGTCACTGTAAAAAACAGACGTTTAAATATCATAGCATCCCCATCTCCGGAAGGTGGGTTTAGTTTTATTTTAAATAGTTTGGTTGAAGTTAGGAGGGCATATATTTGTAAAATGTGACTGTGTAGTGAAAGAAAATGGCTGATTTAGATAGTTTTGAATGCTACAATGTGATAGCATTGACTGTGATGTAATTGTACAATACAAAGGTACAATTATTCTCCCAAAAATCAGTTTTTAGCATCACAGGATATGCCTGCATCTGCACCAACCACAAAAAGATGTGCATCACAACACAGAAAGAAACTGAGGAATCTCTTCACATTTATCTAGCAGATGTTTTGGCTAAGGTGATGTACATGTGAGGCATATAATACACCAAGCAAACAGCTGTCAGGGCACCTAACTTGGTATAAGTGCTGCTAGGCTGAACTGACCAGTGCAGGGTTGCAAAGGAGCTGATTAGGCGATCGACTGTGGGCTGAGCACATCCGACATGACAGGACATCTGCAGACATGTCACTTGAGGAATTCCCGGAAAAGATGGGTTCTGAGCAGGGTCAGAGGAGGGGTGTCACAGAGGAGGGGGGGAGGACACCTGTTACCAAAAGGGGCACTCTGTAAAATTTGCTGGGCAGTGGGGGGTTACTTGAATAGTGTGATCCATGGTGGCGCTTAATAAAAATCAGTAAAAGCACATTTGAGGTTCTTCTTTATTTATATTACAAATACAACATTTAATAGGGGAACCTTTATAGGTGATTTTTTGATTTAATTTATTCCTGATACTTCCCCAGATGCTTGTGCTTGATTTTAACACATTCAATGAACATCGGCTGTCTATTCGTCCACTGCAGTATCAAAATGACAATGAAAAGTCTGTCAGCGTAGGATATCTTGCGTACAGCCAGTGATATACCCATACATTCTAGGCCCCTGAAAAAACCTTGAGCCCCCCCCCCCAATTATTCACTGTAGAAAAGGTGTTCTTTGGCTTTAGGATCTGTTGGGTTTATGCCTTGTGGCCAAAAAGGTTAAACTTGATCTCCTGGCATACCACGGTACCTTTTTCCATTTGGCTGTAAGGTGCATTTCAGCAAAATCTAAACAAGGTCTGATATCACCTGGTTGGAGGAGTGATGGTTTTTCTTGCCACTCTCCTATACAGGCCAAATTTGTGGAGTACTTGTGATATTGTAGAGACACTGTTCTTGCCATAAAGGTCTGTAGCTCCTTCAAAGATGCCAGTGATCTCTATAGCAGCCTCATCTGGAGTGAAACCCTATTCTACACAAGGTCTGAGTGATGCAGTATCTCTTCCACTCCCTGATGATAATTACAAAGGAGGGTTACAAAGGATCATAAAAGCCTTGTAGATCTTTAGAAGGTATTGTACTGTTATATATTTATAATTCTATAACAGTGCAATACCTTTTTATAAATTATTATTTTATAAAATATTATAAATTATTTATAATATTCATAATAACTGCCATAATTTAAAAATAAAACTATTTCCTGACTCTGGTAGCAGGGCTCGAGCTGTCTTGAGATGCATGTAGATGCCTCCCCCCTGCGGAAAAAAAAATAAAAACCATCCCCTTAATATATGCCATCACCTTTATATATGCCATGCCCCTTCACCATCGCCTTTATATACGCCATGCCCCTTCACCATCCCTTTTATATACGCCATGCCCCTTCACCATCCCGTTTATATATGCCATGCCCCTTCACCATCCCGTTTATATATGCCATGCCCCTTCACCATCACCTTTATATACGCCATGCCCATTCACCATGCCATCCCCTTTATATATGCCATGTCCCTTCACCATCACCTTTATATATGCCATGCCCCTTCACCATCGCCTTTATATACGCCATGCCCATTCACCATCCCATCACCTTAAAAAATGCCATTCCACTACACCCTCACCTATATATATGCCATGCCCCTTCACCATCGCCTTTA
>JAODKN010000094.1:159522-183542 GCA_026774425.1 Petrocephalus zakoni | reverse complement strand
CCCCCCCCCCCCCCCCCCCCCCCCCCCCCCCCCCCCCCCCCCCCCCCCCCCCCCCCCCCCCCCCCCCCCCCAAGGGAGTCAGGCAGAGGTCCATGCACACAGCCTCACTGAGAGGCAGATGGGCAGCTCAGTCTGGGCCTATCTAAATATCCTCCTGGAGGAGCAACAAGCCACTTCTCCAGATCTCATTATGCCACTGAGGGCTCTTAAAAGGCATCTAAATGGTTATGACCAGGATGGCCAGCAGCTAGCTGAAGCTAATGCTTCAGGCATCTGGGACAGACGCTGAGTACCCAGGCATGGGTAAGAGAGACCAGATGACCCTTCTGAGACCAGCAGTGAGCCCTGGAGGGTTCAGCCCCTTATAATTGGGAGGGGAGGGGGGGGGCGGTGGCATGCGGGTACCTAAGGCGGGGGCAGTTCTGGCCCAGGGCGTTAAGGATGGCGTCTGTGATGTTGCCACAACCGGAAACACAGAGCGACTGCAGCCGATGACAGCCACGGCAGATGGTGATCAGGCCCTCGTCTGTGATCTGCTGCTCCCGGTGACGGGGCAGAGGGTTGGGGGGGTAGGGGGGATGGGCCAGACAGACAGGGGGTGATACTGTCAGTAGCAGGTGGACAACAGTGTTGAACATGACACAGATGACAACTAAGACAACCGGATAGCAAGAACAGACCAATACAAAAAGAAAGTACTGAGAAAATGAAGAATGGGATTAAAGAATGAAATCAAGAAAACATGGAAAACATGCATATCATCCAGAACGGTTTCACACACAGTTAACCATGTAGGTTATACTAGGTATATAACACACACACACACACACACACACACACACACACACAATACCAGCTAAGGGAGGCATGGAGCAATCCAGACTCACAGAGGAAGGGTTGAACACAGAAGTAAGATCCGTTTTCCTCCTAAGCCTCACAACTTACCGAGCACGTCTGTAGGTTTAGGGTTACCAGCTCCGGACAATGAGCCCCAATGTACTTCAAGGCTTCATCCTCCAACTGAAATTTGTAGCGATACAAACAAACAGCACGGCAATCTGATTATTACAGCTGTGCCTGCAAAAATCATTTTTTAATCAACTACACTATTCAATAAGACACTATATTGCCTAAAGTATTGGGACGCCTTTACACACATATGAGCTTTAATGACATCCCATTCTTAATGCATAGACTTTAATATGGAGTTGGTCCACCCTTTGCAGCTATAACAGCTTCAACTCTTCTGGGAAGGTTTTTCCCAAGATTTAGTAGTGTGTTTATGGGAATTTTTGACCATTCTTCCAGGAGAGCATTTGGATTAAAAAACCTGGCAGTCTCTGCTCTAATTCATCCTAAAGGTGTTCTATCAGGTAGAGGTCAGGGCTCTGGGCAGGCCAGTCAAGTTCCTCCACACCAAACTCGCTCATCCATGTCTTTATAGACTTTGCTTTGTGCACTGGTGCACAGTCTTGTTGGAACAGGAAAGGGCCATCCCCAAACTGTTCCCACAAAGTTGGGAGCATAAAATTGTCCAAAATGGTCTTGCATGCTGAAGCATTAAGAGTTCCTTTCACTAAAACTAAGGGGCCAAGTTCAGCCCCTGAAAAACAACCCCACACCATAATCCCCTTTTAACTTTACACTTGGTACAATGCAGAGGTAGGAGCTGGCATGTTCAACCACATCCTATATTTTATATATATATATATATATATATATCCCTCTCTCTCTCTCTCAACATCAGGAACCCGAATCCCTCCTGTGAGCAGAGATGCAGGCACAGCTCAACCACCGTACCTGTGTACAGCCCTTGAGGAACAGGCCCTTAAGACCAGGACAGCAGCGCACCAAGGCTTGGATGCCATCTTTCGTCACCTGGTCACACCAGGAGATATTCAGCTGCTCCAACAGGGGGCAGCCCTCGCTATGCAGAGGTGAGGCATTAAGGATCAGTCGAAACCCAAAACTCATGCATGCAGTTACAGCACTTGTATGGGCTCTGATGGGAATTCAGTGTACAGACATGGCGGCAAGATAATCCATGTCAAACCTCACCTGAGTGCTTTCAAGGACTGGTTGGTGATGGAGGTACATGAGGCCAGATCCAAGTGCTTCAGCTTGGGGCAGAACTTACTGAGGCTGGTGCACGTTCTGCCCGGTGGGGGAAGGAGAGAGTGTGAGGTGGTGGGCAGCAGGCTGACAAACCACCCAAAAGCAGTAAATTCAAGCACTTACGTGTCAGTGATCTTGGTGCACCCATTTAGACTTAGCAGCTCAATGTTCCGGCAGTTTTGGGCAAAAGTCCTGTAATTAGAGTGTTCTCATAAGTTATCCCAATGATCCACATTCCCCCCCCATCTATCAAGCTTCCCAACACTCCCCAAAACTTTTTGATTACCACATATCCAATGTTTATTTGTACAGCTTATAAATCACACAGCACTCCTTGCTCATTGCTCTCATAGTCACTATGCTTACATTTCTCCTGAGAACACAGCTTAAAAACTGACCAGTCAACAGTGGTTTCATTTTCCACAGAAGCAAAATACATAAAAAACCAGAGATGCAGTTATAAACCAACGTATGTAATTTTAGCTGTATCAGTGTTTCCACTTGTAACATTTCTTGTGACACCCTGTCACGCCAAAACCTTTGCCAAAATGAAAAGCAACTTTCCAACCAATCACCTAATCCAGCACATTGGTGATTTGCTCAAGAATCCCGATTCCCATCCTCATCCCCACCATGCACACATTACAGAATTCATTTGGTTAACAGCACATTTGTCATCTAGCAGACAAAAAAAAGCTATAATAAAATGAAAATACTTTGGCATTTTCCAAGGAAATTAAATGACGGACAAGTTAGGTATACAGAGCCAGCATTCAGATAGAAGGGGGTGATGAAGCATCTCTTATACCCCATTCGCACACAAACTAAAACTCACTTATTTATTATTTTACAATCATAGCATGCAGGAATGGGAGCAAAACTTGTGTTGACCCACTGTGTACGCAGGTTTTTGGGATAAACTTCAGATGTTCAAACCCAGGTGTGAGGACTCTTCTGCCAATCAGTCCATCAGTAACCTAATTAGGAAGTTGCAGCAAAAACCTGCATACACAATGCATACCCTGCCATAACATATTACCATGTTTAAGAAGGGGGAGGGGGAGGGCTTCTCCCCCTTTATACAGAAGACTGAGTAGGAATGAAAATGTATCTATCCCTAATTTACCATAAAAAAAACCTGCAAAACTGCCCACAAAAAACAGTTAGTTATTGAGTGAAGCACTAGAGACGGGTAAACTTCTGAGAACAATTTAGCAACTTGTCACTGAAAAATAGCCTATATCCACCCATCCATTTTCTGCTGCTTATCTGGGGTCAGGTCGCAGGGCCAACAGTCTAAGCAGGGATGCCCAAACCGCCCTCTTACCAGCCACATCCTCTAGCTCCATCAGGGGAATATCAAGGGAATATCAATATTTAATCTCTCCAGCATGTCCTGGGACTTCCCCAGGGCCTCCTCCCAGTTGGACATGCCTGGTACACCTCTACAGGGAGAGGCATCCTAGCTAGATTTCCGAACCACCTGAACTGACTTCTTTCGATAAGGAGGAGCAGTGGCTCTACTTGTCGATTACAAGCCTATATTAATTCCAATAATTATTAAGTGTTTGTTTACCTCCATACAGAGGGAACATGCCATCACTAAAGAACAACAAAAACCAACAACAACAAATCATAATAAAATGAACATTGGTTTGATGTTTGTGTTTTTTACATTAAATGTAGAACAAACATTCATTCAGAAATACTATAAAACACATCAACTTTTTAAAGCTGATGAATCACACTGATACAAAACAACAAATACAGGAAACACAGAGAGCTGAAAAGAGCAGGCACATGCACGTCTGTGGCTCTCTTTCCACACCCCTGCCCTGTGACACCCCCCCAACCCCCAAATAAAATCTCAAAATCTTTTAACTTAAATTGCTTTTTTAAAACAAGCAGATACTTACCTTCAAGAAAATAAAATGAAAAATAAATTCAACATGTCCTTAATGGATAAGCATTATACAAGACTGAAAAACTAAGATATCACAGTTCTTATATATTCCCTTATAGGAACGTACATTTACTAAACAGGCATTTTCAAACCACTTCTTCCTTGCAGTTCTTTCCTCATACTGCAGACTGTAATGCAAAATGTGGAAATCTCAAAGCAATACTGAGATTATGCCTATTGTGCCCTTTGCTTTAACATTAATAAATGATTTCATGTCACAGTGCATTGTTACACCCCTACAATACGCATCGTCCTATTTTTGAATCATTAAATATTGGGTCACGGTGCCTTATTACACCCCTAACACACACACACACACACACACACCATGTATTCCTATCTTTATGGGGACACTCCATTCATTCCTATGGGCATTACCCTGATCCCAACTATGACACCCTTAACCCCTACCCAGCCCTAACCTTAACCATAAGTAACCAAACAAAATGAAACTTTTAGTTTAGTTTTTTTTATTGCAGACACTGATTTTTATAAAATTGAGGTTATCCTTATGGGGACCAAAAAAATAACATTGGGTCCCCACAACGTAATATAAATACATCCGCACAGACACAGAGACTCACCTCAAGGCGCTGTCCCCAACACCCAGGCACCCCCTCAGACTGAGCTTCCTCAGGAAGCCACCACAGCGCTTGGAGATATTCTCCACAACACGGCCCTGCAAGGTAAACAGGGCATCCGCACTCTGGGAAGGCAAACCTGTCAATAGAGCAGGTGTGCTCGCTTGCTTACTCACTCACTCACACTCACACAACGGGGGGAGAAAGGGGATTCACAATGCTCCTACTGTTTATGAAGATCACAAGAAAAAGATGACCCAATTAATTCTACTGAAAATATAACAACCATGTATATAATAAAAATATTAATACCAGTTTTTCATTGAAGGAGTGGATTAAAGAGTAACAAAGAAATACAGAGACAACAGAGATAAGACCATTTCACTTACCTCAATGTCTCTCTGGAAGTCGAAAAGATCAATTCTCTGCCAGTTACTACCATCCAGAGCCAGCACGTTCCAGGACTGGGGTTGGGGGGGAATAGGAAGACAGCTGAAGTCATGGATTAAAGTTACCCATGTTAACGAAGAGGTAGACCCATCCCCCCCACCCCCACCCCACCGCACCTAACGAAAAACATCAAGCATGCAGAAAGAGAGGGAGATAAACACAGACCAGACCTCAACGCATGAAGATTATTTTAAAGCCCCAACTGCATGTTACCAACACAAATGGACAGAGAGAGAGAGAGAGAGAGAGCCAGAGAAGAGGCTTACCCGTGAGACCTGCGCGCATCGGCACAATGTCACCACATCCAAGAAGGAGAAGATTCTAGAGCCAGAGAGGAGGAGACAAAAGAAAATGAGAGCGACATCATCATCCTACTTATGTACACTTATGTACTGTAATGGGAGGGGGAAGGCTGGAGCAGGGTGAACACTCTCACTGGGCATTAAAATTCCCATAATCCTTAATTTTAAAAGGTTATATCAGTTTTGCTCTCTTGCCCTGAGCACATACATACCATGATGACTGACCCCACTATTAAAGCATTCACTTTCCCTCAATTCTCAAAACAGTCTCACTCACTTTGTATCATCCCCAGATCCAGGGTTGGCATTTAGGGTGGGGGGGGTTTCTCCATAATACCCCACCCACCCCCTATTGAGCCACTGTGCGCCACTTAACACCACCCTAACAATAACAAGTCTTTTATTTAAAAATAATTTTTATATAAATTTATAAAGGCCATCATCCTAAAACAAGTCAGATTTATTGTAGCCGACACTGCGTGGGTCCCTGGATTTGTTCGCCATGCAAGTAAGGGGGTAAATGGTGCTGTCGTTTCGCACGGAGCTGAGCAAACGCACGACAGCCAGACAGCTGCCTTATATCTCCATACGGGGCCAGAAGGACGAGGGGATAAAAAGGGAGGCCGATGGTGGAAGCGCGCCGCCACAGGAGATCGCGCTGGCCGTGCACGGTGGCCCTGGGGACGCTGCTCACCCACCTCAGCAGCAGCTCTTTGGGAAGCTTCTTGTTAATCACCGCCTCGTCGCTGTTTGAAAACATCTGCGGTCAAAACAGGACACTGTTAGCGCCGAGTTTGCTTTGCTCTCCCAGCATGTTCCCTCCGGGGAATACGGGGGTACCGGCGCGTCTCGGAGATCCAGGGCTTCGCCGTCAACTTTAACGCTCACCGCATTCTTTGTTTCGTACCCAAACAAGTGAATTGCTTCAGAAAAAATGGCCTGGGTGCGTTAACACTTGTAGACATTCTCATAAGATTATGCATTTATTCCTTGATGGTATTTTGCGTGTCTTTCCCGCGCACCATCTAAAACCAGGTTAGACCATGACGCCGAAAGTTACTTCGTTTAAAACTTGGTCGTTAAATAGCAACACTGTGCTACAAATGACTACATTTCTTTATATGTAGGCCTGACAACAAAAGTGGAAATAAGTGCTCAAGTGAAACGCGAGAAGCTGCAAGGCGGTGTCGATCTGCGCTCAGAACTAGGGGTGCATGTAAGGGCCCACGTTTGTACAGCATGCTCGGACACGGCTGTGGAATGAATAGATGGGTGTGTAAATTAAATATAAAAATGGTACTGTCACTAATATTCCCATAATATTGCCGACAAACAACAATAAGCCGGAGTATTCCCCCCCCCCCCATTTACTACTTGCATTGCAAGTAGTGCCCAGCCTTTGTAGGTTGTCACCGGGCGAAATTGCTCTGGACTGGTGCACCATTTATATAACCATGTAGTATGCTTTAGATAGGCCTATATAAGAATTACCTAGTCGATTACGTCCCAGGTACCGACATGTCAACCGGTAAGGACAGGACTGAAATCCGACACAAGTACAATCTGACAAGTTAGCTCCATAGAAATATAAAGCAAATAACATTTTGGAAGGGGATATATATATATATATATATATATATAAAAACCGCAAAGCACACTTAAATAAAGATGGACATCCATGAATGAATGAATAAATAAATGAATGAATGTTTCCCAAACTAAACTGACTAACCTATAAGTATTAAACTAGCATGCGTGATGGATAACCCCGCAGTTTGGACATTAACATTGTTACATGGAAATGTGGGGGTCCTGACACTGTCCTGTAGAGTAAACATGAGACAATTGTCATGTTGAGCTCATCTCCATCTGTAAAGGCGTCTTTAAACCTGCACATCAAGGCTGTTTTCAATGTACATACTACACCATAGCCGGCCGACAAGTGGCACTATACTATTACACATACGTAGGTTAGTCAACTTAATGGATCAAATTTAAAACAGTTCAATATAAATGCTAGGATACCATACTCAATTATATATAAATAAAAGGACGCGTCACTAATACCGATCAGGTATTTGATGGTGTAGGATTCGTGTGGTCAGCTGTTGCAACGTTAAAAATAAGTAAAACCACACAAATGTTCCCATGCTGCCTTGCTAGACGATTAAAATAAAAAATGGCAGTAATATAAACCCGTGAAATGCGACGTCTATACAGCACAATCATTTAAAGTAGTCGTTGACCGAATTGACATTTATTTTGTTCAACGGAATGATGAATGACCTCCCTTCCTAAACAATGAAAAGTTTGATAGGAAGAATGACAGATGGGGCCTAGAGAACAAACAAAATCAACACGTCCGCAGCACTGCATAGCTGCATTAAATTGCTAGTGTGGAACAGTAAGTGTGCACTGAATGTGTAGGCTACATTTCTCCATTGTTCGCCACTGTGATGTGGTATTTCTTTCCTTGTCGGACCGGCTTGTTTTCCCCCGGCGTTTCGGGCCCCAGCAGACTCAGCAGCCATTAGCAAACAAAGGAGCTCGGTGATCAGAAAGTAGCGAGCAGCCCCAGTGCTCCGTGGAGTGCATGATAGGCCAGGATAGGCCCGGCACCAGCATCGCACATCCCAACATGTAAGGACTTCTACTGCGTTTAGGACGCCGTCTTTGTGTTAGCGGCAGGAGGAAGAGGAAGCTCATAGTTTATAACATTATAAAATCAGCATCGAAACAAAGTATTTTGGGGCCGTTTCCGTGAAAATGTCTCTGGTGCCACCATCTCACGCACTGTAAATCGTTTTTGTAATCGAAAAAAGAGAACAAAAGACGACAATACTCGAATACCTTATTAACTCGGAAATGCATACTGTACTTAGCAGACAAAATACTCAGCAGAGAAACATTTGCGGACGCGAAGTGCAGTATTATACCAAAGGCCGACAGTCGATATGAGAAAAGCCCTTTAATTTTGATTATTATAAAACCAGCATATACATGTACAGTGTGTTATTGTCAGCTTATAACGAGCGAGAAACTAACCTCAAACCGGCTCCGCGACACTCCGTTTACCTCCTTTCCCATCCCGGATTGTGAATTATTCAACCCAGTCCAGAAAACCACAATCCGCTGTTAAAAATATCGAACCCCTTTAGAGATGGTCATGCTACTGGTGTTTTCCTGTAAGGAATGCTAGCTTGCTAGCTGTCGTTAAATGGCAAAACAAACACACAGCCTCCTCTTTGCTAACCCATACCAGCCGACCTCTTATCTCATTTGCTCTCCAGCCCAGTCTCCCCTCCCTCTCCCATCTAGTATCGTGTTCAGTTTATTTTCCAGTCCGGCTTTATAGCGACGAACTCGCAGAAGATAAACCGACCCCCGATCGCTATTATAGTAGCGACTTAATTATGCATTTCGCTCTACGAAATACCAGGATATTCTTCAATCTGTACGTTCCTTTTCCGCTTATGGCCTTTAACGTAATCAGGCCTAAACTCGTTTGATGTAATGCAACACTTTCTGATTTAGTGTTCTACGTTAATATTGTATTGTATTGGTTTAAAATATATTACTTATAGCGATCATCACATGTCAACCCACATAATTATAATGTATGGACCAACATTCGATATGTGGCTATACCTATTTGAGACAGCTTATTGGATGCATTATTATTGTTTATGTGGCTGACGGCATTATCCACTGTCAGGAAGGCCGGTGCACATATAAATGACCTCTCCTCTATTTACAAACTTAATATGACTGTAATCCACTTTAAGTTTTTAAAATAACTTTAAAATCTATAACTATATCGGTCGAAGTATGACCAAACTGTTAGAATAAAAACAAACTTTTTATTGACTAACAGAACTTCCGTCTTAAATAATCACGCCCCCAAAACAGGGAACCTATGAAAATGCAGCAAAAATTGGATCTTATGATGTCATTCTCGCGGGAAAATCAAGCGTGGCTATTTTAATTAATATTCATAAGAGAATAGGAAGTAGCGTCATTGGCATCATGATGTGATATCACTTCCTGTTTAAATGTAAACAAATGCTTTTTCTTTTACTCACGGGTACAGTTCTTCTCAATATACTGATGCAGTGCGATGCCTTTATATAAACGTAGAATACATCAAGCCGTGCGAATCTTATATGGTTAGTTAATTAAAAGACGAGTAATACCGTTAGCCAGCTAACGCTATACCAGGCTGAAAAAGCACCCAAAAATCCTGCAACGGGTGGCAAGATTGTAATTTTTAAAGCGGCCAGAGGTGTCCAGCTGCAGCCACCGGTGTTTATGTCATGGTTTGATGTAGGTACACACATATAGCATACTTAAGATTTACTAGAGGTTACAATCCTATTTACTCCTCTCCAAAATGCCTGTTTGCTTGCTCATACACTATACAGGATAAGTGGTTGAAAGGCGGATTGTTTGTCCTCTCCCATGTGGAAGTATACAGAGGTCACTGACCAGTTTCAATGCAGCACGGTATGGATTCTACAGGTATTTAGAACTCAGTTTCAAGGTTGCAACACCATACTTCTGTTTTAAAATAGAAAACTTAAAATATTTCTATGGCATATGGTATTATTAGAGCTCCCAAAAAGTCCAAGATTTTGGCCTGATGACTGGGATGGCCTCACCGTATAGTTTCTCTCATTTATATTCTCATTATAATACTTGATAATCCTGGAAGGAGGCACTGGCCAATGGTAAGGTTTCTCTGCTTCCAGGATATGAATGCTTCAGATGTCATCAGATAAACACAATTCTGCAGCGCGGTCTTGAATTTATCAAAGATAAACTGACCATCAGGAAAACTCACCCCACATTATAGATCGCTACCACTTTAGGGTGGTCTCCAGGGCAATAATCACTGAAGCTGCTCTTCCCACTCGTTCCAGCTGTACTCTTCATGAGAATCGAGCTTCACATCAGACCATGTGCAAGCAGTCTGCGGCAGTCTTTCACTCCCTTAAAACTCCTCATGCAGCGGCAAGTGAGCAACCTCTGTGACAGTGGCCCATTCCAAATATGCAGCAACATCACTGTAAATTCTCAGATTCCAACCATGGACACAGACAGACATTCTTACACATGGCTCCAAGCACAGATACCAACTGTCAACCTACATATATAAATTTCATTTAGTTAAGATTTCTAATTCCAAACAAAGGAAACAGAAAGCAACACAGAACCATAATTAACTGACAGCGAATAATACATGTACGTCTGTACTTCATATTTTTGTTGGTAAAATTATGGAGGTAATATAGGGCTGGGCAACTAAAAAAATTTAAATTTCAATATTTCAATGATTTTGTGTCCAATGATTATCAAAACAATCAATGTGCCGCTTACTGTGCTGCATTTTGTTTTACAGTAACTTTGTTCTGCTGTAAATCCAGATCACCCCCTTCCAGCCCCTTTTTGCATCTCTGCTAAATCATAAAGATCAAGGAAATCCACTGTTAAAAAGAATTTTTAAAGGTCAATAAATGCATATTTCCATGAGTAATCCCGATTATGATGCTTGTCATAATTAAGCAGCCCTACAGTAATGCCATGTTCTACTCTGTTGAAAAGCATCGATATCTACAATCACAGAATGCGGCACAGTAAAGTGTGTGCACGAGTGTTTGTGTATGTGTGTGTGGGGGGGGGGGGGGACCTGTACAACAATTAAAATTTTAATTCAGTAATGCAACATACTCCATAAAAAACTGACAGTTATATTATAGAAGTGTAAAAATATTTCATCAGTTCCTACCAGTTCTCAGAACACGTTCCCAACTATGTTAAAAATAAACATCATAAGTAATAAAATCTGCAAACTTCAGACAGATAGAAAATAAGGATTAAACAATGTATAGTTTATCCACAGAATGAAAACCTTCATGCCGCAAAAAATCTCAGATTAAACCATGTACTATAATTTTTCCTTATTAAAAAGTAGAGGAAAAAAAGTTACTATAACAATGTTGCAAAGAATGTGTTCTGCCTCAAAATTAGGCAGCAGAAGCACAACTTGTGTTAAAGACTAAATTTGAAATATTCACAGTTTTGATTCTTAAAAACAATGTACAAGCTTTTTCCAAATGGGTCACACAGGTCCCATTTCTGTGACCATAATTAAGATGCAGATTTTTTCTGCTCCACAGTCAAGAGTTCAGGAAATGTTTTAAAAAGCATATTCAGAGGGCATTTCCCAGTGGAACATGGTGAAATAGCTGGGTCTGGATATTCATGCTACTCACATAGGCATTAAAATCAGACTTGGCATGCCCAGACGGCCCAGTGCATAATACATTACCATGATCACGAGTACAATCTATTTCTTTTTTTAACCTTACCCTGCATGTAAACAACTTTGTGGACCATATTCAAGAAATACTCCTAATGCGTACATGTACATTTAAAAGAAAAAAATAATTTGGTTGGGATGAAAATCAGCATGCAGATGATCTTTGAGAAACTTCTATCCATCCATTTTTCATACCCACTTGTGGTATACAATGTTGTGTAGGG
Source organism: Petrocephalus zakoni (assembly GCA_026774425.1). Classification (NCBI taxonomy): domain Eukaryota; kingdom Metazoa; phylum Chordata; class Actinopteri; order Osteoglossiformes; family Mormyridae; genus Petrocephalus; species Petrocephalus zakoni. Next base: position 171,588 of record JAODKN010000094.1, on the reverse strand, counting down.
TGAGGAGCCTATGGGCACAAGGTAGGGAATACCCCAGGATGGGGCATCAACCCATCAAAGGGAGCACGCGCACACACACGCAATTCACACATGCACACCTACAGGCAATTTGGAAACTCCAATTAACCTGAGCATGTTTTTGGACTGTGAGGAGAAACCGGAGTACCTGGAGGAAACCCAAGATGGCAAAGGGAGAACATGCAAACTCCACAAACGTAGAGCCAGGGTAGAGACTCGAACCTTGGTCCAAGAGTTGCAGGCAAGTGTTAACCACTTCAGCAAATATTAAATAAACCAATATTCATAAAGCAGAAGGTAGCTCCTTCTGCCCCACCTTCCTGCATGGCTGACCTCAACATCGCCACAATAGAGAGCGCCAGCTCGCTACCAACCCAGGTGATGTAGTCCCACAGGGACATTCATTTGAAGGACTCCAGGTTGCCCGTGAGGGCAGAGTCCATGAGGTCGTCGTCCTCGGTGTGTAGATATGGAGGACTAGGCCGGGCCAGGCGATCTGATCCCAGCATGGAGAGTGTTGGGTCTGGTGCCGAGATGGGTGAGCGAGACCAGCTGTCGGGCTTGAGCGGGTGTGAAGACGAGCTACAGGATGAGGAAGACTTCTTTTTCTCTTTGTCACGTTCCCGGTCCCGGTCCCGCTCCCTCTCCCTCTCCTTCTGCTTCTTCTTCTCCTTCTTGTGCTTCTTGTGCTTCTCGCCTGAGCTGAGTGGAGCAGAGCTGATGTACTCGTGGGGGGTTTGCAAGGGCCGTAGGGCCTGGTCGTCATCTGAGCTGGGGCTGTTCTGGTGAGACTTCTCAGCCACGGAGCTGCTGCCGGACTCGCTCTCGCTGTCGGGGTTCAGGGGAGTATACCCCGGCGAGCGGCTGTGGCTTGGGGAACAGCGGTCATGCTTGGGCGTGGAGCCGCTGAACAGGGGAGAAGCCTTAAGGCCTGGCAGTTGGGAGCGCAAGGCATCAGCAGTGCCCTCTCCAGGCTTCTGAAGGGTCACCTTGGCCTTGATGCTTGGAGACCCTCCATCCGGCTTGCTTATTATGATCTTAGCCACCCCGGTGCTTCCAGCACCCCCACTTTTTGAATCCAGTGGCTTCTTGTCCCCCGAACTCCCTGACACCAGCACTTTGGATTTGCCCTCCTTCTCCATCTTCTCCCGTTTACTCTGTGACAAGTACTCTGCGTTTTGGGAGGACATCCCATGTTTAGAAGACGGGGGACCAACATTTGAGGAAACTCCAGCACTTCCTCCTCCTCCTCCTCCGGAACTACTCCCACCTCCACAGCCCTCCCCACCTTCCTCGCCCCCCACCCCTCCTCCTCCCACACTTTTTAACTTGTCGATCACGGCCGTCAGGGACGGCTTCTTGTTGCGGCTCGGTGACTTGCCCTTGGCGTTGGGGTTGTTGCTGCTGCCTCCCCCGCCCCCACTGTACTGTGACTGCGAAGCTGTAGAAAATGACATGGAGCCAGAAGAGGAGGAGCTGGAAGAAGAGGAGGAAGAGGAGGATGAAGAGGAGGATGAGCTGGAAGAGGAGCTGCTCATCTGCTTCTGGGAGCTCATTCCACCTCCCGAGGAGGACTTTGAGCCCCCGGAGCCCCCACCACCCGAGCCCATGGGGGACTTTGCTTTGGAGGATGGCGGTGTCACAGGGACCTGGCTCTGCTGCAGTTTCATGGGAGAGGAGAGCTTGTCGGAGGTACCCGAGCGAGAATGCGAGGGCGAGATGTTGGGCTTGATGTTTGGGTTCATGAGAGATCCTGGAGGCTTTCCTCCCTGAGGTTTCACCTTGCTGCCACTCCCTCCCCCGCTGCCTACACTTCCCACACCAGACAGCCCGTGTTTGGTTATCGGGGACGAGCCTGGCTTTCCAATGCCGATCCCCTGTGAGGATCCCTTTGACTGGGAGCCCACGGCACCACCACCCCCCCCGCCGCCACTTGGTTTGGAGCTGCTGCTCTGACCCAGAGAACCCTCCGATTTGTTGCCCTTTGCCTTGCCTGATGAGGAGGACGAAGACGAGGACGAGTGGGTATGGTGGCTCTTGCTGCTGCTGCTTCCACCCACACTGCCCCCACCTCCCCCGGCAGAGCTACTGGATGTGTACCCTCCGTGGGAGGAGGTCTTTCCCCCTGACAAGGTGCATTTTGGAATCTGAATGGTAATTTTGGGGATGGGTGGTGTGGCACCTCCCGGGGGAGTCTGTGACCTGCCAGAGCTCCCGGGGGATTTGGAGCCTCCACTGCTCATGGGCATGCCTGGGCCAGCCCCCCCGCTGGGCGGGGTGTAGGGCCGGCTACCCGAGCTGTGAGATGGGGACTTGCTGTCAGGGTCCATCTTCTTACGCTTGGGGGGCTTATCTTTTGACTTGCTCTCACTGGAAGGGGTTCGGCTCCGCTTGACCTGCTTGCCTTCAGACAGGCACCCCGCCACACCCCCGAGTCCAGAACTCCCAGCACAGCCAGCATCGTCTTTACCTCGCATCATCTGCTGCTGCTTGCTTTTCAAATCGGCACCCTTAAAGTCACCAGCTCCTCCCCCACACAAGCCCATCATGTGAGGACTCTGCCCCCCTCCTGAGTGTGGGTCCCCCAGATCGGGGGCAGGAACAAGCAGGGGTTTTCCCCCTCCCCCCGCACCCCCAAAGACAGTTATGTCAAAGGTGTCCTTGAGGGGGGGGTCAGGGCTGCTGCGCCCATGTGGAGTTGGGTTCTGGGGCGTCCCTATGGGGGTGTTCTGCTGACTGCCCCCGAAGCTCTTGGTCAGGTCGAGGTCCCCGTCCGCACTAGGGGAGCTGTCCCCAAAGTAGGACTGGTGGAAGCCGTGTGTGCTCAGCAGTTCAGGGTTGAAGTCTGTATCCGGGAAGAAGTTAGTGGAAGAGGAGTCACTGGTGGGTGTGGCCACCCTGGTTGCCTCGGCGATGAGGTCAGCAGCATCGGGGAATGGGTTCTCGTTGCTGCCTGCATTGAACAAGTCCGACTCAAAGACGGCACTGCCCTGGCCTGAACTGGAGGAGTCCCTCAGCGGGGTGCCCAGCGGGCCAGCATCCTCACCGCCCAGATGGTGCTGACTATGAGCGCCAGCACCGCCACCCGCCAATCCCTTCGCCGCCTGGTCAGGAAGGTCCGAAAGGATCTCGTTGATGTCGGCACCAATGCTGTCAGAACTGGAGAGGCGGCCCATGCGGTTCATGTTGGGGCCTGCAGGGGGCGCCTGAGGCGCCGGCAGCTGCTGCGACTGGGCCTGGGTGTGGGCTGGGGCATGATATGGCATGCTGGGCCCTGCAGGGGGCGTGCCACACTGACTGGGGGCCGGCGTTATGCTGTGGGGGGTGTCCAGGCCATCTCCCGGCAGATTCACGTCAAAGATGTTCTGGGTGGCGTCCACATCCATAGAGAAAAGTTCGCGGTGGAAGTCGTCCTCAGTGGGATGGTGATGCTGCATGGGCCCACCCTGCTGCTGCTGCTTCATGCCCATAGCTGCCCCAGACACCCCACCCTTCTCAGTCCCCCTAGGTCGCTTCTTCTTGGCTTTGGCCCCCCCCCCAGTGCCCCCCAGGCTGTCGGTGCGGGGCGACTCCGAAGAGGAATTCTGCCTCTCCAGCGGTCCAGAACCGTAAAGGGCTGAGAAATCCTGGGAGGGATTATCCTTGAGCAGGTGCATGAGCATGGGGTGGTTCTTTGTGTTGCTGGCCGGGGAGGAGGTTGGCGGTGGTGTCTGGTGGGGTTGGGGCCCAGAGGAGGGGGGCTGGGGGGTGGGACTGGAGCCCACGCTACCTGTGATCTGGAGCAGACTTGTCAGGATGGGGTTCTGAGTGACTTTGCTGAAGTCGTCCCCATGAGCAGCCTGCTGCTGCTGTAATTGATGCTGCTGGCCCCCGCCCATCTGGCCCATGCCCTCTGACAGGGAGCCCGTGCCCCTGCCCATGACAAACAGCGAGTTGATTGAGCCTGCGAAGGTGGGCCCTCCCCCAGCGTTGCTTCCCGCACCGCCACCTCCAGTGGGCGTGTTTCCTCCTCCAGCCCCTGAGAGGCCCATGGGGTTGCACCCACTGCCTCCTGAACCCATGCCATACCCGGGACTGCCAGCAGGAGGCGGGTTCTTCTTCACCATGTCCTCTAAAGTCTCCTGGATCAAGGACAGGGCGGGGGTGTCGGCCTGGATGGTCTCTGCTTTGCGGCGAATGGCTCGCATGGTGACTGGGATGGACATGCACCTGGGGGGGTAATTACTGGTGTTAGAACAACTGCATATTTGTGTAACATTAGACTGTGTGAGAAGCTTCTGGACTTCATGGTCATGAACAGCAGGTGTGCACCCAGCTCTGTTTATACTACACACGGAGGATTGTGGACGCCTTGCATACACACTATCCGTATCATAAAGACTTACATTTACATTTTATTCATTTATCTGACGCTTTTATCCTATCCAAGGCGACTTACAAATTGTAACCCTTCCCTCTGTATGTGCACCCACTGGCATTTCCACTTTTTTTCCTAACATACTGGCAATGTTACACCATAAATCTGCACACACCTGGACATTCAGGGTGCATTGTATAAATGTGGGTAGTGGTGGATCTCATCGTATAACTTTTCCTCAACTGCTTTCAAGGGTGATAGATGTGCACATGTCCATGGGGACATAAAAATTTACAGGCATGCGAACTTGTGGTTGTGGCTGATGAAAATTGCATCACTCGACCATGGCGGACCCTCGTAGCTATGCAGACACGCAAAGTATATCTGTGTTATTTCTATTTGCCTGGCTTACACACACCATAGCGCATAACAGCACTGATCCTAACGGAAGCACAGGGTTTGGGGACGGGGGCACACCTTTGGACCACTTTGGTGATGAAGTCATCTGTGCAGATGAGGGCATCAGAGACACCTTTGTAGAGCTTACAGGATACCTGTCTTGAGTCTATCACATCCATGACCACTGAAGAGAGGAGTGAAACAGTAGGAAAGTCAGACAGGGACAACATTTTCAGGCTGAAACTAATTATTTTCATATTATGGAGGTGCAAAGGCAGTAATGAGAACTGTGATGGGACATGTCTCCTCACCGCAAACCAGGGACTCGTTGACAGGGTGTTGAAAGGACACACTGAAACTGGAGTCCGTCAGCGGACAGACCTCAAACTGCAGCAGCCCTGGTGTATCTGACAGGACAAAATACAGGTCTGTCAGCAATCACCCGCCGACTCAATAGTGCAATACGAAAGCACACAGCCAATCGCAAAGCAGGAGGGCGGGGGAAAAAGCCAAGCTGCTGCAACTATACCACCCAGTTTGAATAACCACCTATGATACTCGGCATTTGGATGCTCCAGAATGTACAAGGCCCAAGACAGGGAAAGGCCAGTCCTAAGTCACTATGGGCACCGTGAGGGGGACCCCCATACAAACATGGTGAGCGCTTATCAGGTCAAAACCACTACCCTTATTTAAACGACTCGTATTCACTATGAATAACAAATTCATTTTAAAATGAGAACATAATTGTAACATTCTGAATACAGCTCCAACTAGCATCTGTACACAAAATGTCATGGCAGATATACAAACGGATAAGCCTAGTTCATACTTAACTTTACTGCATGCCATTACAGTCTGTGCACAACGTGTTTGCATGGACTTGTGTAAATATTACATCTGTTTGTGGACAGAGACCGTTATGGTCAGTGCAAGCGTACAGTAGTGATATTCCCCCATACCAGCAGAAGACAGATTGCCGTGATCTGCATTGCATTACTTTGAGGTGGGACTGAAACATGATACAATTGCCATGTTGAAAAGATATAAAGTCAGAAAACAATGGTAAACAAGGTAAAAAAAAAAAAAAAATTTATTGCGATCTGGTGAGGAAAACGGATACAACAAGATTAAGATGGCATGACTAAATTTAAAAAGGATTTTATTTAATATACTAGGACAGCATGGTGTTGTACAACAATGTGATTTTGTTGTAATATTGGGGTTTTCATAAAGCAAAAAGGAGCTCAACAAATTTCTCACAAACCTTTCTAGGAGTGATTTAAATAGCAAGGGTGAGAATGATTATGATCGTCTCGGAGAATGCATGCAGCACCCTTACAAAAGCAGCGGAGGTAAACTTTAAACAGTTTTTTTTAAACATATACTAGATAATCTTGAAAAGGAATAATCATTAAAACTGCAAGTTTTCCCTATGACAAGGTAAAAATGTTTTTGCAAAACAAACTTAATGTGCTATAATGTCCATACAGAAGTAAAGGTAAGAAAAAGCCCGATCTTAATCTAGTTGGCTGGCATTGTAAAATCTGCATGTGCATAACAAGTGGGGTTGGTATTAATACCGCATAGTCCAGCCCATATAATACACTCCAGCCATTTTTCAAATTGAGTACAAAATACCCCCCCTGGCGCTGTGATGTCATTCAGAGCCAGTACCAGTTTTTACGACAATGGAAAACCAGTGCCTTGAAGTACCATACTTTTGGTAACTTTCTGGAAGTACCAAAATTACAGTACCTGCAGCGGTGGAAAAGCACCCAAAATAAAGTGAGACCTACACGGCTTTGCAGGGGGTGGAGCAATGCACAGATTGTACTTGCCAAACACCATATGAAAGGGAGAAGAGTGGAGACTAACTCATTACAAACATCTACAGGCGCACATCTCTGCAGACAAATCGTGATTAAATCTTTTGTAATAGTCCCCCCCCCCCCTTATCAAGCCATGAGAGCAGACAAAGCGAATAAATGAGGGAATTTGATTTCACTCGGTGCATAATTTCAGGTAGCCCGTCGGGAGGGTGGCGTTATATTTCGATAGCCCGATGGGAAACGTAAATATCCCCGGGACGTTGGGCTACGAATTTTGTGAGCCGTGTGTTAATACTGCATACTGCAGTATTTAGATATCTTGGTGACACTTAGCCTGGAAAATGCTGGAATAGCATTGCTTTTAACCAAACTGTATACAAACAGATTAAAATATGCGGGTACCTCAGTCATATAGCTGCTCACCATAACTACAACAACTATTCTTCTGCTCAGTCTTTCTTTTTTTAACCTTTGCTTGATGAAAGTCAGTGTTTCCAGTCGGTGGCAGTACTAAGTCAGTCAATTTCCTTGCACATGAGAAGTCGACTTCCACTGATGCACAAAAAGTCCGCTAAACCCAAAATCTGGGTTAGACGCACACCCCTATAATAAAATTTATTTTATTGACATAAGTGGCTGAACTGTAGGAGCAAAATGGAAGAGCAATGGAAAAGCAAAGTATGAACTGGCCTATACAGTCTGTTCTGCATCTGACTATGAGTGGCCCATGAGCAGATGGAACTGCACCTACCATCTTTGATGAGCGTCTTCTTGACACAGCTGCCAATGAGTGTATTGTATGCAGCCTGGTGTCGGATGACATCTAGGAGTGCTGGCACTTGTGCAGGGTGCCGGAAGGGAATTTTGGATACCAGCACCCCCTGCAGGCAGCGCCCATCCTGCACTGGTGCGTCACAGTTCAGGAAATAACAGTGCTGCTGGCCAGGCAGAGACTAATACAGGAGGAAATGAGAAAATGTGAGATTCAGGACATCGCTTATGTACGAATGACAGAGTGGGAGGGCAGGGGAGCTGTGGAGCAGGCGCTCACCGCGTAGAAGCGCATGGTGTGGGCGTGGCTTGGCAGAGGGCCCGCCCCCTCGTCCTGGAGCTGGCTCTGCACAATGAGCTCATACAGTGGGGCCAAGGCAGGGAGGCTTTCAAACACAGAGATGCCTGGGACAGGAACACGTTGGGGTAAACGGAAAAGAAACGATATGCAAGACAATCGCAAGACACCTCCCAAAACAAGAAGTGTCCAGGGCCACTCCCCCCTGATGAGGCAAACATGTTCTGCGTGGTGCGAGGCGACACAGCCAACCATTGCACCACCCTGCCACCCCAAAATTAAACTTTTATTCCTAAAATTATTCCCAGATTAACTGATGGCCGAGTTATCAAAAGAAATATTTTCCACTTTCAAATCTCCAAATTCTGGGTTTTGCAAAAAAAAGAATAAATACAGTAAAAAATGGCCCAGAAATAAAATAACACAGCTTCCTCACCAATCACTGAGAAGCCGCTAACTACAGTGGCGCACAGTTACATATTAGCATAAAATCCTCTCCCACCCCTATTACACTCCCTGTGGCTCCTCACCTGTGATAGTGCCCATTCGCTGTATGAACGACAGCGAGCAGGGAATGGGCCGGTTAGTCTTCAGGAAGAAGCAAGCTGGGAGGTCCACGGAGTTGGAATTGGTCACAGCAGAAAATGAAGGAGTTCTGAGAGAGGACACATTTACCCAGGGACATGAGGCGAGTAAAAATATGTCTTTTTTTCTAGGGCTGGGAAATTTATCACAGTAACACATAGCGTTCATTTCAAAGTAACAGTCTTATTTCTTTGATTGAATTAACACATACAGCATTTTGAAAATGGAGGAATAGTATGAGAAAAGATTTTTAACAGAGTCCTATAATATTCCTATCTGGTTGTAAACCACACAAGTGTTTAGGTCATGACGTTGCACCGAATCCTAGGTAAAATCAAAACATTCAGTTTCGTCTAGATATCACTATCATCTCATGGAATGTTACCTGGTTTATTTAGTTTTAAAAGGGATAAATAAAACAGTGATTGCAGTTTTTTTTATTGAAGGCTTACATCTTAAAATAGATCTTTCCTGTTAAGTACACATTTAAACCAAATTTAAACCATTCAACAATGTGAACAATATGAGTCATTCTCATGAACAAGTATATAAAAATTGTCATGTTATTTGATGAAACATTTTTCCAAGATGTTTAGTTTTGTTCAATTTTTGCTTAGTTTTGTAATTTTTTGCTCATCTCCAATGCTAGCTTTGGATTTGATGAAACACTTTTGTTAGTTACTGAAATGAATGGTAATAACAATTCAGAATAATTACCCCAGAGGCAAAATCAACAATGAAGCTGAGATACTATGGCTGAATGATTTGGGGAAAACATCAAAATCGCAATTTTCCTGACAGATATTGCAATTGATTTGTGTAATAATTTTAGGTCAAGGTTCAGTGTGCAATAGATTTGATGCAGAATTACCACATTACATAACCACCAAAATGTTAATTAGTCTATATTCTAATGCAAGGATAAGAACTTTGCGTCAGATCTTTAGTAATCTGGCATAAACATATTTAAAAATCAAGCCACTCTGCAAACTTACTGAATACCTCATTCCTGAATACCAAGAACAGGTTCTAACTTTTTGCACTACCATATGATATGAGCTTTTCACACTGCTATTTGCACTGCCATATGACGACAGTGGTCATATCATTCGGTGTCGACGCTGTTGTCATTATGCCACATATTCGTCATCCACTATAAATTTAAGGCAAAACACCTTAAAAAATTTTATGGTCATTGAATTATTTGCCAAAAAAATACTGGGTCGGTAGCAACTCGAACATGGCAAAGTGATTGAATAATTAAATATGCATTTTAACTGCTACGTTTGTAAACAGCGCTCAGCAGTTTTTTTGTGTTTTGCACTGTAAAGTATTAGTGTTTCCTGAAAGTCCCATGTACACAAATGTTAAATTAGCAGAGAACAATCAAACATAAGACATCACGTAAGTTGTTACTGTTAAAATTGAGTTTACGGCTACATAAACAGGAAGAAATCTGTGGCTTCTGAAAATATCACAGATTTGCAACTTCACAAGTCTAAAACTTTTCTAACCACAAACGGTGCTACATGGATGTACAACACTAATATAGTAGAGCACAAAATCTATTTTACATAACCACAGAACCATGAAATAGGCAGGTAATTCACTTATAGCTCAGCAGCAGAATAAACATTTTTTTTTGTACGAGAAATGTAGCATTTTCCTTGGGTTTGTCGTTTGTAGGTGTATACACAGGTACCTTGGGCCACCCGTTTGGTGAGCGTAACTGTCTCACAAGGAGCACAGTACAAATTTGTAAAACTATCCTCACCACAGTTTTAAACCCTGGGTCAGATGCTCTGACAACGCATATACTAAAATCACAGCCTCGTTGTTACAAATTTTGATCTGAAATCAATAAATCATTCAGCCCCCATTAAAACTGACAATCCTGGTTTTACAGGTCTTTGTAGATCAGTCCTGACACACAAACAGAGACAGACAGAAACAGTCTCACATCCCACTGCCATCCACCCAGCTCCAGCATCACCTACCCTTTGTTGTCCACGGGATGGGAGCCAGTAATCAGGGGGGCGATGGGCAGCTTGTACACAGAGGAAGTGCCTTCCACAGTCACGGACACGCTGATGCCCAGGGAGCGGGGCGCTGCAGTGGCCGGGGGGGCAGAGAGTGAGATGGTGAATTAAGGTGCTCAAAGCAGCGCCTTGTCATCATCATCATATTTCAGTAATAATAAAACATACAAACATGCAAGCATTTCATTGGAAGTAATTCAGATAAAGTATGCTTCTCAGACACCACCCTCGCTCCCACCCCTCCCCATGAGGAACTCATTAGCACAACACAAGCCTCCCTCCCCAAGACTGACCATTGGCATCTGTGAAGTTCAACAGTGCTCCTGTGCCCTCCTCGAAGACATCGTATGGTGACACATAGCATTGCAATGACAAGAGGTGACCTGCAGGGGGTAGCATGCACAGAACACACAAACTGAAAAACAATTATTGTGTTACACAATTTAAGTACAATTGATTATATCTCCCATGGAATACATGAAGCAAAGACTGATATGGAGGCTTTACAGAGGTTCCGTGCTACATCAGCCTCTCCCATGAAGAAGGTACCTCCACTGCGAGCTGTCAGGAGACCAACACTCCCATAAAGGATGGTGTCCACAGTGCCGGCATTTGTGGCCAACCTATAACACACAGAACAACACAGATAGTACCGGTCATGGGACACCTATGCAACAAACAGCAGGAAGATACATACAGACAGAGATGGTACCTGAACATGTGCATCATCTTTGTGAGGTCCAACTCCAGGGACTGTAGGGTTAGGTACATCTTTGTCTTAAGCTTGCTGCATGAGAAAAGAGGAACAAAATATAAGTCATTGACAACCTGCCCTGTGTACACCCAGGTTCATATGTTCAGGAGCGTCACCCCACAGCCCATAATCCATTCAACTCCCCACCAGTAACAATCATATTTGCCAAAGAATATCTACAGTCATGTGTAGCTTTGAGGAATCAGACATCACAAAAGACCACAAATGCATTTTAATAGAAACATCACATATACAGCAGACACCTGTACGTTTTTAAAGACCACTCTTATAAAATCATTTTTCTTCCCCCCTGGTCTTTCATCAGTGACTGAGTTATACTATTTCTGTTAAAAGCTACAGATATAAGAAAAAGGTGATGATCCACGTTTACCATTTGGCCCACTGGTGCAACGCAATGCAATTTTATTTATATAGCGCATTATCACAACATTACTTTGTCTCAATGCACTTTACATTTTCTCTGCCACATAAAGACCCCCGAGTGAGTAAACCAAAGGCGACAGCAGCAAGGAAAAACTCCCTAGAAGGACGAAACCTTGGGAGGAACCAGACCCAAAGGGGGAGCCCGTCCTCCAGGGGCTGGCAGAGGAGTCAATCAAACAAAACAAGTTGACAGAACTAAGTTAATACAGAATATGGGTTGAAGTTTCAGTCTCTATGCAGGGGCAGATAGGTATTGGCACAGGGTCCTTGATGCTTGATGGCAAGATCAACACTAGTACAGCAGCAGGGAAGGAAGGAGAGGCATCGCAGGAGCAAAGGGGAGTTGGGACTGGTCTATTACTCAGGGGTGAGGCTTGCATTTCATGGAAAGCAGTCGTATTTCCTCATGATCTTTTCCCACCAAACTCAACAACTTTCTCAAGGTTGGCCCTGGGAGACCAGTGACTAGCAGTTTTAGCTGAACAATGAGGCATTATTAGAACATAAGAACATAAGAACTATACAAACGAGAGGAGGCCATTCGGCCCATCAAGCTTGCTTGGGGAGAA
>JAODKN010000094.1:130781-147745 GCA_026774425.1 Petrocephalus zakoni | reverse complement strand
AAATTTTTTTATTATTATTTTTAATTTTTTTTATTGTGTTGTTTTTTTAATAAAATTTTGTTTTTTTTTTTTTATTTTAAAAATAATTTTGGGGGCATAATAAGCCATGCGTTTCCATATTTTGTCCCCCCCCCCCCCCCCCTTTTTGCCTCATACAGTCATGCTGGCGGGTTTCATTTGGACATTAGGAGTGCGTGCGGAGTTTGTGCCTCCTCCCCGGACTTGCCCTGGACTCACCAGTCACATCTTACACATCAGGCAAATGTATGATGCTATGTGATGGGTTAGTGTATCTTATATTCTTAGGTGAACATTACTGGCCGTAATGTTATGTGAAACTGACAGAGCCATAGAATACTGAGTTATATTCATTCTTAATATAAAGAAGGCCACTTCCAGATTGGAAGAAAATTTTAATTTTATCAGTTTCTTTTCAGATAAAGGGAAGTGACTCTGAACAACAACAACATCCATTACAATGTATATGCCCACATAACTTTAACAGATTTGAATGTTTTGCTCTCCGTGGAACTTATGGGCTTGACTTTTAATATTCTTGATCACATTCAGTCACTGGCCACTTCATTAGGTACAGCTTGGTAGTACCTGGTTGAACCCATTTTGCCTTCAGAACTGCCTTAATTATATGTGGCATTAATTCCACATGATGCTTGAAACAGAGACTTTGGTCCATGTTGACATGACAGCATCATACTGTTGCTGCAGATTGGTCAGCTGCACCTTCATGATGTGATTTTCTCATTTCACCACATCCCGTAGGTGCTCTACTGGATCGAGATCTGGTAACTGTGGAGACCATTTCAGTGCAGTGAACTCATTATCATGTTCAAGAAACCAGTCTAAGAATATATGAGCTTTGTGACATGGCATGTTATCCTGCAGGAAGTAGCCATTAGAAGCTGGGTGTACTGTCGTCATAAAGACATGGTCAGCAACAATACTCAGGTAGGTTGTGGCATTTAAACAATGCTCAATTGGTACTAAGGGACTAAGTGTGCTGAGAAAATATCCCCCGCACCATTACACCACCACTGCAGCCAGAATTGTTGATAGAAGGCAGGATGGATCCATGCTTTCATGTTGTTTATGCCAAATTCTGACACTACCATCTGAATGCTGGAGTAGAAATCAAGACTCGTCTGACCAAGAAACATTTTTCTAATCTTCTATTGTCCAGTGATGGGAAGCCCATGCCCACTGTAGCATTTTCCTGTTTTTAGCTGACATGAGTGGCACCCAGTGTGGTCTTCTGCTGCTGTAGCCCATCTGCTTCAAAGTTTGACATGTTGTGCTCTTCTACATACCTTGGTTGTCATAAGTGATTATTTGAGTTACTGTTGCCTTTGTATTAGCTTAAATCAGTCTGGCCATTATTTTGTGACCTCTGTCACCAACAAAGCATTTTCACAGAGGGAACCACTGTTCACTGGCTGTTTTTCAGTTTTTCCATTTCATTCTCTGTAAATGCTAGATATGCTTTGAGTGAAAATTCCAGTAGCTCAGATTTTGGAAGTGCTCATACCTGCCCCGTGGCACCAACAACCATGCCAGGTTCACTTCAGTCACCTTTCTTCGCATTCTAGTGTGTGATATGAATATTAACTGAAGCTCCAGATCTATATCTGCATGATTTTATGCATTTTGCTGCTGAGATATGATTGGCTAATTAAAATTTTGCTTCAACAAGCAGCTGATTATGTGTACCTAATATAGTGGCCAGTGAGTGTACATCACGTATTAAATTCTTAAAATCATAAGGATATCTCAGTTTGAAACTGTGGATACAGTCGTATATTGAGGAGAGTAGCATTTTTGTTCAATATTGGTTTTATACAGTAGTGTTGTTATAATAAGGACCTTAATTGATATTTTCAGCCATATTGAGTGGTATTCTGTACCATTTTAAGTTTTAACCATTTACTGTTTATCCACTTGCTTTTGTCTGCAGAATATCAATCATAAATGTTTTCATGAATGCTTGATGCATGTGAATGTTGTTATATGCAAACACCCCTCATTTAATGACCTACCTGTTTAACGACCACACGGACTTACGACCAGCTGTCCGACCAGTTGGTATTATATGCTGTACAAGAACTTTGGTCGTGGAAACATCAGCATGGCATCTCAGCATCAAGCGTCTCATCTTGCATCAGCCTTTCTTAGTCTCAGTCTCATTCCTGCAGTTGGGCAGTATTCACTACACTAGCATTCACAATCTCCATGACTACATATTTCACCTATAAATTTGTACTTTGTGTACCCCATAGATCAAGATGTCGGCAAAAAGGACAAAATACAGTCGGCCCTCATTTATCGTGGTTAATCAGTTCCAAACTCTTAATGCAATAAGTGAATTTCTGCAAAGTAGGATTCTTTATTTATAAATTGAATATTTTCGTAGTTAGAACATAGAAAACCTGTTTACAACCTTATATATATGGTTTTTAACATTATTAGAGCCCTAAAGGAGACTTTAGTCACCATTACACTCATATTACCCAATATATTAGACAAAATAAGACAAAAATTACAAATATCATATTATTATTATTGTGCATTCAGTTACACACACACTAACCTATGAAAATAAGAAGAAGCAGAGGGCTTAGAAGAAGCAGCACATTTAGGAGCCATCGTGGGGCTTAGATAACAATTCTCAGAAATCGCAAACAGTTACAAGAGCAAAGATGTTTCCGATGCGTAGCAATGTAGAAGCGTGTATGAGAGAAACGCACTTGCGTGAGGCTGAGCCCGTCAAAGGCCAGGATAGGAAGAGGATATAATTGACTCAGACAACTGAGAGTGCGCTGTATTATTTTCACCGTCTCGATCAACTTTTTAATGAATATACAGTACTGTATATACTCTAATGAGCACAGTACTGTATTTGAAAAAACCGTGATGATAAAGCTGCAAAAGTCAAAGCGTGAAGTGGCAAGGGACGACTATACTGTATAAACATTCATAAGTATACTAAAAACGTTATAAATGGTGCAAACGTGAGATAAAAACAATATCTAAAAATGGTTGATGCCAACCCACTACCATTACAGTAAGCAGTGACTCGCTTATCGACCAATGTTGTTATAGGAATGGAACTCGGCCATTAAGTGAGGAGTGTTTAAGGTAAAAAGTACTCTTAAGCAGTAAAACTTTGAACATGGGCTTGTCTGTGTTTCACAGTGAACATGACATCATGCTTGCAGGTAGAGCAGTGCTTAAGGAAAATGACAAAAAAGTACAGTGACAAAGTGGCTGGTAGTTACACTGGTGCCCTCTAAAACCAGTGTTGACATATGGACATAAGCTGCATATGCTTGTCCAGACACCAGTTAGATCATTATTTTAAGGTTAGCTACTAGAAACAGTGCAGCCTTTCATACTGACAGCTGCTTGCATACGAATGCTGGCCACGTACACACACACTCACTCACACACATGTCAGTGACGTCCGTGCTCAGGCTTAAAGAGATTGTCCCCCCCTCACCCACCCCAGAATGAACCCACAGGCACATACCCAGTTTGGCACACATTCAGATGCAGTCAATCTGAGTGGCACTGCCCCCCCCCTACCCCCACCTCCCAGCAGACCCATGCACAGCTGAGCCTCGGGGTGGGAGAACCTTCTAGAGGAGTGTCTTCACCTTCTTCCCCACCCGGGGTGAAGTAGAGAGAAAGAGAAGTTGTGTGTGCATGCGTGTGCATGTACACACTAAGTTCAGCGTGGTAATTAATGTGCCCCGGGGGGGCTGCTAGGGGTGGGGGTGCTGGGCACCAGTGCCAAGAGCGCAAGACAGCAGAGGGATAAAGAGGGGAACCAGGGGGGCACACATCAGCCACCCGCACTCAGGGCTGAAGTCCCCCCATCAATCAGGGGCTACTTCACCTCTCTATGGCAGGCCATGGGGGGGAGCAGCAGGCGCAGCCATGGTAAATCTGCCCCCTACCCCCTTATGCGGCTTCCTGGAATCCCGTAGGTTGAGAGGCACAGACGGCCTCACATCGCTCGTCTTTCCTTAATATCACATACAGTACAAGCAGAGGATGTTAGCCCTTGTTAAGTCATATGAGACACGTGTGCTTCGTAGCAGCCTCACAGGAAGCTCCCTGATGGCTGGTCAGAGGAAGACACCCTTTTCCAGCCTGGCTTGCTGCATTTCTTGTGTATCACCTTGGTCTTTGTCCCTTAACCAACACTACCTACTGCTACAATTGAAACAGGGGTATCAATGTCATCATAACAGGACAATATTGCCTTTAAATTTGAGCACATGAATTAAATATTATTTAGTTGTCACTCAATGCTGTGACTGGGATTGTTTGATGGAATCTTGGGGTAGTTAGTGTAACTTTACATATGCACTGGCTTGCCACTGGGTGGCGATATGCAAGAGGGGGATTATATGAGATCTGTGGGGGAAACAGCAACATCTCAGCAGTGCCCCCTGGGGTGGTGATTGCGGAGACCCCTGCTGCTCATAAGTGTTACTCCTCCAACCCATTACGCTGAGGGGTGAGATCTGCTCTCTGAATTAGTCTGGTGGGTGGTGAAAAGAGCAGAGGTGTCTGTAATGGCACAAAGGACAATAGAGCGATTGGACAGTTGGTTCCACAGGCTGCCACTATAGTCCTGAATCCCTGCTTTTCCAGCATAATTGAACTCATGTTAATTCTTCAGAGTTTGTCTCCACCAGACCATTGGGCTTCTCCCTGCACTCTTTCTCAGTTAAGTGACTTTGTAACCACGGAACACGAAACCTCCTCAGGTGAGGACCACAATCGTAGAGGCAAAAGTGATCTTTCATGGCCAGTCACACTGGAAGAGTTATTAACTGATTCAATACTAAACATAGTTGTTCCTTTGTTTACACAAAAATCATCATCATAAACAGCTTTTTTTGGATGGATTGCTGTCAAGGATCGTATCAGTCACGTTTAATAAATAAACTGGTAACTTAGGCAACAATTAGATGCTACTAGACGTCTTGCTGCCGTTTTATACACTGATGACATGGGGTTATGGGGATCCCAAATCATGGCGGCTTACTCACCGATGTTCTAAACTTGCTACTGCATTGGTATGTGGCACTGTAATCAATAAGAAATATGCATGCAATTGTAAACTAATCAATGCTTAAATAGTTACATAAACAATTACTTTAGTTCATTTATTTAAGATGTGGGCTGTTTACACTCATACTTAACAACTAAGGGCAAGTGAAGTATATATCAACAAAGACTGTGGATTTGAGCTTGGCTGTGCCCCTACTGTTACATTATTTCCTAGGTGCCAGTAACGTCCATTAGGTTGTCATTTTCTGCAGTTGGCTCTTCCTGCATGATGATATGAAGCATTAGCACCATTTATTTGTTTAATAGGCGTCTAACACTTGGGTCAGTATCACTATAAAGTGTCTTTGGTCTCCCCATCAGAATTACTCAGTTATCATTAACATGTTACAAAATAATGAAACTCTGAGGTTTTATTATAAATGACCAAACATTTACACATGTATCAATACAATGGCACGTCTTTTGAAATGTCTCTCCTTCATTATATACCATTTCATTTTATACCATTTCCTTTGGGTGTCTGTGACTTTGGCATGTTCCATATGCTGCTCTTCTATCTTCAATGAGTGCAATAAGTGGTTAAATGACACAAAATTTGAATACCTTTTATATGTTGTTATTCTATAAAGTTCCTTGAAACAAGTCATTTTGAAAATTATATTGCTGTCCACCCTGTCATTATGGGGTAACTGCCCCTTTAATAAACCAGCCAATATAATCAGTGACATCACTATGAGTAATTTGTCTTTCTTCAATGAAAGCTGAAAGAACTGCTGCATTTGAATTAGGTATCTACAATTATATTCCCTAATTTTCATCATTTTGTGTCTACTGAATGTTGTCAAGCTTTCCATTTCCACACTGTCATAGTAAAAAAGTAATTACTATAAAAACTTGAGAAATTCAAGATATATTTCATAAACAGTACACAGTTACATTTAAACATGTATTACTTTGCACTTTACTTTACTTTATATGGCACACATATAATATTGGTATATGCATGCCTTTTGATGATGATCTTATGTTTATATTTTACAAACTGTTCTCTATGTAGTTAAAACAGATTGTAATTAAAACAAAGTACATAGATTTCATTACCGGTTTAAAAAATACAGCTGTGTATATGTAAATGAATAAGACTGGCAAGCCTAGTTTAGCAAGACAGCCATAAAAGGGGTCACTTGCAGATGCACCCCATAGTTTAATTGCTGTAGTTTGTTTTGTTTATTTTTTTGGTCAGGAGAGGAGGCTTGGAGTAAAATTTGAGTCTCTGATTGTGTTTCATGTGCTGAGATTAGAATAGAAGCTTTATTATCATTGTATACTGAATACACAACAAAACTAGGGTTAAAGATCTGAACAGGGGCTCTCTTCAGATTGAGCCTACTCTTTGCAAATATGTGGACAAGCAATTACAGTGATATAGAAACTCAGTTTGTTAAAATGACCAATATTGTTCCCGGTTAAAACCATTATTTCAATACCAATCCTAAAAGGAAAGTAGCATGATGTATTTTTGTGTTTTAATAGCATATGCCATATTGCTTTAACCTATATGTTTTTATGAAGAGTTAACTGATAGTAGGCAGTTTCTTGAAATCATTGTTTATAATATTTAATGGTTTCCTGCTACAGGCAGCATGGTTGCACAGTGGTTAGCACTGTTGCCGCATCTCTGGGACCGCTGTGGCTCCCTGTGTATGGAGTTTTCACGTTCTTCTCATGTCATTTTGGAGTTGCCTCTGGGTACTCCAGACCTCCTCCCCCACCCCCCACAGTCCAAAAACTTGCTGAGGTTAATTGGAGTTACCAGATTGCCCATAGGTGTGTGTGTGCCCTGTGATGGGTTGGCACCCTATCCTGGTTTGTTCCTTGCCTTGTGCCCTTAACTTACAGGACAGACTCTGGACCTCCCACAACCCTGAATAGGACAAGTGGTTACAGAGAAAGGATGGATGGTTTCTCAGTGTTTAATATAAGATCTGTTCTCTTCTAGTTCGCATATTAAAGCCTTTGTCCACCCTGCAACCTTCAAATTTTGTGAAAAACCTTTTGTGTGATTATAGTATAGTAATAGTATTTTTTGAAAGTTTTATCAGATGTGTTATTAGATTTTATTTAGAAAAAAAGTGCAACTATCATAGATTTATGAAACAAATATTTTGCAGAAATTAAGTTCTGTCACTGTATTTTCCCGCCAACAAAAACAAAAAAGTGGTGGAGTCTTGTTTGCATGTGTGCTTTTTATACCTTCTCCAATGCCAATATCAGCAGTGAATACAAGGTAAATGGATTTTTATCTTCTCAAGTGGTGCTGCTTGGAAAAGTTTGGATGCAGCTGCAGGGGTGACTATGCAGCCCCCCTTATGTCCCATGGGCCCTTTATGAAGAAGCACCCTGCTGCCTCGGCTGCTCAACAAGCCTCCCGAGTGTCTTTAAAGGGTCGGCCTTTGTAAGGGAGCAGGGGCTTCTGGGAAGGCGGGCCGACGGTGCGGAGGGTGGCCCTGCAGGACCATTTGTGCTACAGCTCATTTGCGCAACGACACTTAATTGGCTACAACAATTAATTAATGTGTTGGAAAGTTGGCACAAAAAGTTCATTTAAGAGGTTTTAATAAGCAATTAGAGGAAACCAGGAGGATTGAACTACTGCAGAGAAAAGATAGAATGAAAAATCTGTCAAAATGAGGTGGCTTGGGGAGAAATAAAGCTGAAGTTTTGAAGCCAAGTGGGAGATTTTTTTTGAAAGATGCTTTTCTGTTATTAGACAATATATAAAAATATATTTTGTACTCTGAATTTGGTATCTATTTTTCCAGTTTCAGCCCAACTTAAAAAGTACAATTGTGTTTCCCTCTATACCCCCTCCTATGAGATACTGCATGACTAATGAGATGAGCAGGTTGAAATCCTGGGGAAGATGTCCTTGGAAGACGAATGAATTTTCAGCAGAATAATTAACTTAATTAACAAATTCACATGCATATTCATCAGCCTATTAATGTCTTCTCCGTGCTGCTTGATGAGCAATGTGGTAATAACCATCTCATTTGCATACTGCATTCACACCATGGAGGGAGAGAGAGAGAGAGAGAGAGAGAGAGAGTGAGAAAGCGAGAAAGACCAAAATACAAATAAAAGAAACATGCAAGCGTGCGCCAACACGCATGCGGCCAGCTCGCCCACGTATGTACATGCGTGATGAAATGCAAGATCAGTGCACGAGTGCGAGGCGTGATGCTCGTGTGTATGCTGGCCACATGGTGGTGTCCTGTGAACTAAGCTGTCTGGTTCGGGGGTCCTGGCTCCCCAACACCCCCCCCCCCCGTCTCTGTTCTGATGGGCCCCTGTGACAGTTCCTGCAAAGGGAACGCACTCATTACATCCATGCTCCCTCACTGTCTGTCCCTTTTCACGCATCCTGTACTCCCCCTGTCTGTGGAACAGCCTTCTGGGGCCACTTTCTCCAGCTGCCTGTTTCCTGTCTTAGTGTTGTCATGTGACCTCACGTCCCCTCTATGCCACTGTGTCCCTCCCTCCTTCATGCTCGTGAGCAGTCTCACCTTAACCCCCCAGGGTTATGATATGTTCTTTCCCTTCCACTTTTCCTCTGTATGTACCTTTGGCTGTGTGACATGTGCCCCTGCTCCTTCCGTGTCTCTCTTCCTTCTGTCCGCAGTCTCCCCCAGGAGACTCCCTCGGCTCCCTCCTTACTTCTTTATTCCTGCAAGTTGCCGCTGCCTGTATGTGACCTGGCAGCCTAGCAGCATCAGCACCTAGAACAAGGAGGCTGAACAGGAATCCGTGTGCCGCACACGTCACACACCTCCCCACATGTATGGCCTCTGTATTAAAGTCTTTGATTTGTTTATATTACTTACTTAATACTATTTCATAAATTTTTGCTGTAGTGCACTGCAATGTGGGCAGAACAAATATTATATTTACAGTAAACCACAATGGACCATACGGTGGAATGTTTGACAATGGATTTTCCTGTGGTAAAATTTCTGGAGTTGTCAACACGTATATCCAGTAGGAGGTGGTACAGTACACCTTTTAAACACACTTCTACTTTTGATTTAGTTCACTGTAGCACAAAAATGCATTTCAAATGCAGGATTACTAGAGAATTACAGGCCTCTGTGTTTTGTTCTTATTCTTGCTCTTGCCCTGTGTACTCAGGGGGTGTAAGGACTTCGCTGATTTATGAATATGCTTTGAGGACCTCTGCTTTCCTCTCCTCTCTCATTGGTAATGCTCTCTTGACCGTTTGTCCTTCTGTGCGGGCAGTAAGACCCTGTATGTGCCTGTCCTGATGTGTAATTAAACAGAAAAATGTGCTGCGGCTGGTTTTTTTTTGTGTACTTCAGTACTTCAGCATGCCACGCACTACACGCTGGTGTCCATCCACATGGCGGGGTGTGGTGGTCTGTGGCAGACCGTTATGTGTGGCCTGGCTGAGCTGTGGCAAGCAGAGACCCAGCGATTGAGATATACAGCATTAGCTGGTGTCAGGAGTAAATTAGAGGCCATATCTGTTTTCTAATCAGAGCACAAGCACCGTGTTAGAGGAATTAGGTCGACAGCTGCTGGGTGTTTTTTTTATTGCCCCCTCTCCCCCCCCCCCTTTCTCTCCATCTCACCCGCCGACAATCAGACCTGAGCATTGGGACCCCCTCTTTACAACGGCCACCTGTCAACACTGGTGACCCCCTCCGACCCCCTTTTATTAACTCACATGCTCACAGGCAGAGCAGGGGGACACACACATGCAGACGCAGCAATGCACATGAAGACACACAGCACACTCTTACACACACAAATAGGCATAGAGACATACGTGTGTTGTGAGCAAGTGAATGTGCCAGAGAAAGAAAGAGAGAAGTGGAGCTAAAAGGAGGCTACATACAGTTCTCTGTCAGTTACCCCATTGAACAAGCAGGCTGCCTGTGTGGGTCAGACTTTACCTGGGGGTTTGTCTAACAGTGAGAAGGTATCTGAGTGTGTGTTTGTGTGTGTGTGAAACAACCAATTGGTTCCTGCTCAAAATGAAACCCATGGATGCTTTTCAGTATTGAATGGCAGTGATGCTTGGTTGTTGGTGTTATAATAAGTAAGTTTCTCCTTTGTGTTTTTAATTAAAATAATGGGCTTGTTGCCTGTTTGAGTCAACTTTCCCCATGCCTTAATCTTGTTAATCTCCTTAATGCCCCATCTCTTTAAGTCAGGGCTGGTCAATCCCATACAGGACATAAGTATCCACCTAGGGTGCTAACTTCTGGGAGGGCACCAAATTAGCCAGTTGCTAATTTTTCAAATTCATTTGTGTGCAGTACACATCATCCAGGACAAAGAGAAATTGCTTTGTTCAGTTCAGAGCAATTCTGTGTATTTTATAGTCTGTATGTTCTGCATATAAATTATATTAAAATCTTTGCTTATACTGTTCTCACCTTATTTGTATTTATTTATTTATTTAATTTGTATATCATATAATAATATTGCTTATTATATTCACCTAATACAATAAACATTACAATAAATATGAAAATTTACACCTGATTTAATTTTCAGACAAATTGTCCCAAAATTAAAGCAGCAGCACTATGTGGAATGAAGTGGAAATTGTAGGAGACACTTAGTTACTTACTCAGTAACTCCAAAATCTTTTTTAGGTTGACAAATTGTAAGTGATGAATTTTTAGACAAATTGTCCCACAATTAAAGCATCACCACATAGTGATAGCAGCACAAAGGATAGTTTCAGACATTTGATACAATTTGATTCATCAGCATAACTCATTAATTATTTGTCTGGTAATTCCCAAATTTTGCAGTCACATTGTACAGGTGAAGATCTGGACCTGTTAAAACTGTGAGACAAATCACACTAAAACTGAAGCAAAAGCATTTAATGACAGCAAAGACAAGGGCGACTAGTTAACAAGCTTAACCTAGTGAAAAGATAATTGTTTTTATTTGCTATTTTATCAATGATGGATTTATTACCACTTAACAAAAACCATCTAAACATATTCTGTGGTTCTTTTTGCAAACTTCCCCAGAAAATTGTACAGGTCAGTCAATCACAAACTGTGAGGAGTGAGATGATTTTCTGAATATTCTATAATAATTGTATTATTTTTTTGTTGCTAGACTCCCTGCTCAGCAATTTTCTTAGTAGCCTTTCAGTAACTGGTTGGCAAAATTTATTGATGGGGAATTTAATTGTGTCACCTTTTTTGGGGGGGAGGCGGGGAGAGTGTTTACGGTAGACATAAGAATAATGATAATATTTATTTATGTTATTTTTATTTATTTATTTATTTATTTATTTTGTGCAAACTCCCCCTGCCTTAGGCATAGTCCAAGTCAGTGGTGGCATAGACCTGGTGAACCTAATTACATTAAGATAAGCCACACAAAGTGCTTCAGAGGCGCAGGATAAATGGCCTGACCATGTATGTATGTATGTATCTATATATCTGTCTATCTAAGTGTGTGTATGATCATTAACATTACGGGGACCATTTTTCCCCCACAAGGGGAAACTCAGTTTTATACAAATCTGTAAAAAAAAAAAAAACAGAAAAATTGCATTCAAAAAACTAAAATAGCCAATAGTTTGGTTTTCGTTGGTTATTATTATGGTGATTAACCATGTTTGACCATTGAGAACATGAGGTCAGCCATCAGGCAAAATAGTCACTTGTTCATAGTATTCATTTTTGTGGGCAAGGAATTAGTATACTCTGAGTGAAAACACTTTGATTTTGATACTTTGATGTTGATCATAGCTAATTCTGAGTATATACTATGAGTAAGAATGTTCATTTTTTCATTGTGGAAAAGGAGCATATCAATGAAGTCATCCAGTTAAGTATTTTGGGAAATGTGAAGACTAGTATTTCCACCAATCGTGTATATCATGTGATCGGGCCATTTTGAAAAATAAAAAGCTGTGTTCAGGTTTGGACCAATATGGGACACAATTTCTCATAGCTTTGGGCTGTGCAATCAACGCCCCTCCACCCCCCCACGAATTGTATCCTGGTGGAAAGAAGGGTTTTTGTTTCTTAAAATCCAATGTGACAACCAACCTAAGGATTGATAGTTTGATTGCTGAAAGAATGCATCTCCAGTTAGCCAAACACAACGACATGTGAGGAAAAACAATGTGATTCTGGTAAATGGGATGTAATTCAGCAGGTGCTGGCATTTTAGGGGACACGTTGAGAGCAAAAACTATTGATGTGCTTTCCTGCTATGGCAGTGTTCTACCTTTTGTTGTGTGTTGCAATATAATGCTGAGCAAAACAATAAAATTGTGTAGCCTGCTCATTAAAATAAAAAAGCTAATTCATTAACAAAGAACTAATATACTTAAATATGTAAATGGTAGCTAAATGACCACAAAGTGTAGTTTTACTCTATTATAAAAAAGTACAGGAGAATAAATTTGGAATGGGAGATATATATTATGCATTATTATAAGATAAAATATGAACTGAGAGATGCATACATATATTGGTTTTTACTATGCATAATATTAGATGACCATAACGCCTAATTTCTACCATAGAATTAGCCGAATCTCTGTTGGGACAAGTGCCAGATCTATCAGAATCGAAACAAATTGGATTCGAAGACATATTATACCTTATTATTGGTAAATAGTAAATTAATTTAAAAACTTGAGATAGCAAATTGAGAGCACATGTGCACAGATTGCACAGATTGGTAAATTTGCAAGCAGTACAGATTACATGGATGGAGCAGGCTGTCCGGGGAATACAATGCCCCCTTACTTTTGCACTTTTATTTTGACAGCCGGCAAAATCCCACCACAACCTCTACGAGGTGCTGACTGGTAAGAACCCTCCTTTACCTTGGCCAATGGTGACTGCTATCAGTAACATTTTAACTGGAGTATTTATCTGATGACGTTGCATCATCACTGCTTGGACTGCTGGGCACATGTCACCGCTGCATGGCTGAAGTGCCAGCAAGTAATTTGTATATTCTGCAACTAATGCCAAACTACTTCAAGGCAAAGGTTTATACATCCATAATTTTCCCTGTCGCCCTATGCAGTGCAGAGTGTTGGTCAGCAATAACCACCAAGAAGGACCTTTACACAGAAAGGAGAATGCTTTGCTGGTCGTTAGGCCTGACCCAAGTTGATAATGTTGTGAATATGGATGTCTGAAACCTAATGGATATGGCGCTAATTGTGGAGAAGATGCGCAATGTGCGCATGAGATGGTATGGACACATGGTCTACAAACGGTACATTGGCAAACATGGCCTTGTTCATTAGACCCCCAGGGAAGTACCTATGAGAACAGCCAAAAAAGCACTGGATGCATCAGTTATAAGAAGATATGCTGCAAGCCAATGTACACCTAGCAGACATCCTGGATCTCAACAAGTAGAGATAAATTTGTAACAAAGCGGATTCAATGGGAAAAATGCTGAAGCTTACCTACGGCCCCACCTGGACTTCAACCAGCTCTGCCTTCAGCACTTTCCTTCTAAAAAATCGATCACACACAAATACCCCTCCAGACTGGCATTATTAGAAGGGTGGCTACATACAACCAACCAACCAACCAATCAAATACTATATGAGTCAATACAAAACATGTGTAACAAAACATTAAACTGATTAATTCTTCAGAATTCAAAAAGAAATGCTGATATTGAGAAATCCAAAACGATATCATTATCCCTTAAAGGGAAGTCAGTTAACATACCTGGACAGTGAAATACCTGGAAAGTAAAACAGTAATCTGAGTAATCTGAGACCTGTTCAAATATATTGATAGTTAGGACAACATTCTCTCTTGTAATGTATTCATTGTGCTGGATTCATTGCTATGTGATGGGTTCTCTGTGCGCTGCTGAATTCATAGTCAATATGGTATAAGACTTGCCCAGGGAGAACAGTAAGCAGAAACCAGTGACAGAAGGGTGGTAAGATGGAACGGGATTAATTTAAGTGCAGAGGAGCACAGAGGTTTAATGAAAGTGTGAGAAAAAGACAGTCATTTCACATTGCAAGCTTGAACATTGTGGTTGGGGTTTGTGACTGGGGCCAAGAGAATAACAGAAATTTCGGATTGGTGTTAAGCGACAGGGGAGGTGAATGCCACATAGCTTCACTCGAATCAGGGGAGCCCAGGACTCCCTTTGTTACAGATGCAATCCATGTGCTGGGCTGAATTTGGACCTAAGAGTGTAATTAAATAATTTTAATAGTTTAAATATAAAAAAGGATCAACCAATAAGCAGACACCTTTACCTGGGTTTCCTCATTTCAGTTAACTGCCACAGGAGCCACTTACTATAATGCCGATAGCTGGCAGACAGGGGGGTTTGTGTGTGCGGATATGGGCATCTATATACTATATTGTGGGGACTAAATCTCCCCAAATGTGACATGGGACATTTTTTCAGTCCCCACAATAGGAAACTCAATTTTATAAAAATCTAAATGCAATCTAAAAAGTGCTCTATCAAGATACAGCTAAATGCATTCCTCCTCGCTGTGAGCAGCCCATTAGCTTGATTTATCATTGCCAGTGACTACTTTATTTTACTATCATGTTGAACAATGCCATTGTTTTGGGTCATTTTTTTACAGTGGTCACCATGTATTATGGGCGATACTATGGAATGGGGAAGGTGAAAGACAGATCCTGCACTCACATTTCCTCTTGTTTGGATTGACATTTTTGAGCTTGGAGATGCTGCATTGTTGTTGGTCATGCCAGAGCAGGTACTGGTAATTCCTGCTTTCCTTTGCATTTTCACTGAACAGCTGTTCCTGTTTTCTCTAGTGGATCATCTTACTGCGCAATCAAATGCTGCTATATTGAGGTGAATGTTAACCTTCAGCTGATTGATAGGTATGATAGATTGCGAGGAACTGAAGTCCAGAGCTCCTGCGTCTCTATGGATCTCCAAAGAGGACAGGGGTCCAGCTGGGGTCTTAGCTGATCGTGTGGGAGGGGGGTGGTCCCTTATAAAAGAAATCCATGTTGGAATTCAAATTTACTATGCACTTTAATACACTATGCACTTTAACATCTAATTTACCCTAATGTGAAATAATGTCTGTCCTCCATTCTTGTATGCGTTTGCTGTATTGCAGAGTCTTATTTTTGCACAGAATGTTGCAAAATGTTATCTGTACTTCACGACTTGAACCTGGAAGCGCAAAATCTCCATGTGAAGTGAACGTGTACTTGAAATGGTCTCCGTTGTCTGTTCAGCATGGAAACTCTCATGGTGTCATGCTGTCAGCTGATAGAATAAGATAAAATCACAGCAGGTTTATTTTACAGCTTATGTGATATAATGATACACATCTGGCTGTTGCAAAAACTGAAAATCCCATTAATGTCAACAGAGCTGAGCTGTGCTGAGCCGAGCAGAGATATGGCGGGAGACAAGGAGCAGCAGCGGCAGAAGGAGAGGCACAGCCTCACATCTTGGTCCGGCTCCAGAGAGTTAATGTTGCAC
Source organism: Petrocephalus zakoni (assembly GCA_026774425.1). NCBI lineage: Eukaryota > Metazoa > Chordata > Actinopteri > Osteoglossiformes > Mormyridae > Petrocephalus > Petrocephalus zakoni. The sequence continues at coordinate 132,115 of JAODKN010000094.1, read as the reverse complement.
ACTGCTGATGGATCGCGTGTCAGCAGTGAGCACCACACCCACACAAGACGAATGGAGGTGTGCCCATGCCTTTCTGCTGCCTGCCCTCCGGCTGGCCTGCCCGGCTCCTCCTGGCCCTGCTCGCGGGCCCTCCCCACACCACGTACGCCTGTTTTCTGCCATGCCAGCTACAAAGCTTTGATGACCGAATCTCCACCAACTACACAATGTAACAAATTTTTATTTTTATTTTGTTCCTGGGTACAAAGTGTGTTTTCCTAACCCTTTATGGCTAAAACAAACAGAAAATAGCTATTGTTCCACAAAAACTTTGCTTTTTTTTGTTGCTTTAGACAAACAGGTTATGAAAACACACTTTGTTTTTCTGGGCTGTGGTCATAAAATCAAAGTTTGTGCTGAATGTAGTAATTTTTCAATAGGCTTTAGACATAAGCAGTTGGAATATAACACTTGGAAGCCAGGAACAAAAATTGTGTTACATTATGCTATTCACTCTTTTGCCTTTTGAAATTTAATTTAATATAATTAAAATATAGCCCAAAATGTGTTATTTGGATAACCTGACACCTCTACATATACATATCTGGTTATGTGGTAAAGGCAGGGCTGTAGCCAGGATTTTTAGAATACAATAGGTATAGGTAAAAAGCCCTTCCTAGGCGTGCCTCGTAATGGTTCATGGATATTGAAGTTGCAGAAAAAACTGAGGTTTTGACCTTGGTGTCCTCAGTGGTAGGCAGGGGTTTGGGTAAATTCAGTTTTGTCTTAATGCTGGACTGACACATGCCTGTACAGTTAATGAACGTATTGGTGTGAAATTAAATAGAAACGTGCATATCCATCCATCCATCCATCTTCTATGCAGACATGCTGACCAGGATGCAGGAAACAGGATGGGGGCCTGCACACACATACACATGATCACATCACACATTTAGTAAACACAAAAACATGCTTCAGGCATCCAAGAATATGACACATTTTGTCATCATCAATGCTTTTCTTTAGTTGCGAAGTACAGGGGTATATTTTGGTTTTTGTTCTCATGGCCTTGCTGGCACAATTTATGGTCCAGACCAGACCCAGATTACTGACCTGTGCATGATAAATATTCACATTAAAATACCTGTGCTAGTGACACAGGTGAATTTCATTTTCCAATGCAGTAATACGATAGCACTCTGCATGCCTGAATTTACGTGTGATGACTCTTTCTCTCTGTGTATGTCCCTTTTTTGCCCTCTCGCACCTTCAATCTCTCTCTCTCTCTCTCTCTTTCTCTCTTTCTCTCTTTCTATCTCTCTGCCCATGTCTGGCGGGCATATCAGTGGGGG
>JAODKN010000094.1:112731-123586 GCA_026774425.1 Petrocephalus zakoni | reverse complement strand
CAACCCCACCCCCCACCCGCACCCACACATACTCACACAGACACACACCCCCACCTCTTCCTCCATCACACTCATCCCCCCTCCCCACCCCGCCCAAGGCTGACCATGTGGCACTCCATTCCCCCTGGCACCATGCTGCAACTGTGCCAGCCTCGCATTGTCTGCCGCCTGGCAGCCCGCCGCCCTCCTCCAGCCTGCCTGCCTGGGCTTTGCAACCATTCCCATCACCGAAAAGAAAGGCAGAAACCCAAGATAAGTGATTCACAGAGGCAGTACTGCAGCAATAAAATGGAGCCTGCACTGTTGCAGCTTGTGCCAGCACATTTTTTACCAAACATGAATCTGGGCTGTGGTGGGACATGCCATGCCCCCTACCTCCTAATGTATGCATATATAATGTCCTGCACCCAGACTACCGCAGAGAGGAGAGCAACTGCGTCCCATGCATAATGGAAGGTGCAAGATGTTCTCTAGTCACCACAGACCTTCTATAATAATTCCCACAAACTCCCCAACTCCTGACAACAGGCAAAACCTACAGGCAAAAATATGTAAATTAGACGTCATAATATGCCCCGTGTAATACATCTTTACTTTACTAAGATTCCGATATATAAATATATATTTTACTGGATCCTTTCAATGCCAGATTACTGATAAAACCTATAAATCAAATTATAACTGGAAAAACCTGGTTCTTTTCAGCCTGACATCAGTTTCATTCTTTCAGATTTGCTCTGAAATTTTTTGCAAAGCAAAAAATTAGTCATCTTTCTTGGTAACACATCATAACAAATAGGGTGAAGTATTGTGCTAAATAAATTTTTAAATGGCAGTGCCCTTCAGTAATGAAGACATTTAATTTTTCCCATCTGAAGCAGGACTTCCTCAGTCATATCCAGCCCCGTATCGCTTACATCACACTGCATCCCGTGGCCTGAATGCTCCCAGGAGTCAGGGCAATGTTCACAGCTGGTAAATTAGTAGCTCATGAGGATGTATGGATTGAGGAAGAGTTAAAATTAACTATATGCGTGAAAGCATCATTGTTGTGATTATGATTGTGTGTAATTTATTAATCGGGTTATATATATAAATGTCTATGTTAAATCCCTATTGTTTAATTTTGCATTATATTGCTACAAGGAACAGCCATGACCCCTGATTTGATAAAATTCTGTACCCTGCTCTATCAAATGCAAAACCATGTGATTTTCTAAACTGTGATTTCATTTTTCTGAAGTGCCTCATATTCTTTCACGTCTGTATCAGTGCTGGTATGCAACGTGTGTCTGTATTTCTGTATGTCAGTCACAGTGTATGAGCAAGAGTCTGTGGTTGCTAAGGCAATTGGGAATGACTGCAGAATCCAAGTTGCCATGGTGATGCCTAGAACATATTTTAAAAAATCAGGTCTATTCCAATGAGTACAAAAACCTAACAGAGATTGATTCACAGGAATCTGTTTATTAATTGATTGGTGCAAATCAGTTAAATGGAAAAGTCAGAAGGCCGCTATCAGATTCATTGTCTAAGTCATGCTCATTAATAACCTAAACGATGTTTAATTCATTGTTTAATTCAAGTACTCTTTTCATTTTACTTTTGTCTTGATTTATTTTTTCAGCAATTTTTGTTGCATCACATATCGTACATTACATAATACAATGGTGATATGTTTCTTTTCCTGCATGTCTTAATAGCATCAGAAGTTGCATTTAACCTCATGCACTCTACCATCTGATGTCACATTACATTTTACTTTTAACTCACTCTCCCTAAATACTGTCTTTAGTTGTTTTTATAAGAACCTGGTTACGTAATGTAGTATTCTTTACAACATACTTATCTCACTCCCCCTGAATGAGTTACATGGCTGAATCTGGGAAAAATGTTAATAACATGTAACGTTGGGTAACTGACATGGAAAGTGCTCACATAAATGCTTTTAATTGGGTGGGCAGTAAGGAGAGGTGTGAATGCTGCTTTAATGCAGAAGGACAGGAATTCCATAAAGTGGGGGGGGGGGATTCTTCAGGAGTCCATTGGTCTGGGTTGGGGCTCCAAAAAGATATGCTTTTATGGGGCCCAAAATCTCTAGCAATACTCCTGCAGAAGGAACCAGGGTTCACCGTTGTCTTAGCACAGAGACAAGCGGTAAAGACTCTGTAGAAAATGTACACTGACAGGGCACTTGGCCCCCTTGCATGGCTCAGTGAGCTCAGCCAAATTCATGTGGCTGTTCTGGGCAGGAATTAGCTGGGTTTACTGCTCCCCTTCCCTCAGTAATCTCTTAATCTCACTGTGGGCGGCTTTCGGGGGGCTCCTTCATCATTCTCGTGCCTAGGATCAGGTGCCCCAGCAGGCCCTGCTTTAGCTTGTTTGCTCATCTCAAAGTGTCCTTGGGAAGGCAGGGGGATGCAGCATGGCGCAGATCTGCCCTTGCACCTGCCCCCCGAATTTCAGAATGCCCCTGAGCTCATTCACTCACATGCCAAAGGGCAAAGAATCTCCCGCTTGAAAAGCAAATAAGGTGTGTTGTCATAATGGGGGGGAGCACAATTTTCTCAAAAAAGCCAGGTATCTCTTAGAAAATTTTTCACTGCGCAAGGTATCGTATTTTTGGTACTTCAAAAGAGTACCAAAAGTATGGTACCTAATGGTGTTGGTTTTCCACTGGCGTAAAAACTGGTACCGGTGCTGAATGACATCACAACACAAGGGGTGTTTTATTCTCAATTTGAAAAATGGCTGTAGTATGTCATAGGACTGGGCAATGTGCGATATTAATACCAACATTACATGTGATGCATATGCAATTCACACATGACAAGGACTGCGACATTCAGCTGGTTTGAAATCAGACTTTTTTGTATCTTCTTACGATATAGACATGACAGCGCAGGGGGTTTAAGTTTCAGTAAAAGATTTTTACTTTGTCATAGGAAACAGAACTTTAGCAAGCACTGTAATTTCCATGATTATTTCTTTTCAAGATTACCTAATATATGTTTAAAAAATCAGCGTAAAGTTTACTGCTGTTACATTTGCATGACCTCTGCATATGTTTTCTAATAATTTTCATCCTAACAGTTTAAATCACTCATCGCTCATAGATGGATTTTTGAACTGCTTCAGTGTTTCATTTATGTTCCAATATTTTTTTAAGCAAAATCACATCTTTTCCAATATCGTGCAGCCATGGTGTATTATAACAAAATCTTTATTCCTTGTCATGCCATCCAGATCTTCTGGTTCTTCTGACCAGACCGCAATAAAAGCTTGTTTCTAATTTTTCAGTGCATACATTTTTATTATCATTATTTTTATTTCGCTTGGTACTGGTTCAATTCAGTTTTATTTAAGGAGCTTTATATTATCACTGCCCAAAGCCTCTAGTGGGCAAGCCAGAGGTGACACTGGAAAGGAAAAACTCCTGAAAAGGAAGAAACCTTGGGAGGAACCAGGCCCAAAAGGGCAGCCCATCCTCCAGGGGCTGGCTGAGGAGGTAAAATGAACAGGGTGGCAAACTCCTAATTTAACTGACCAGAATTAAATGGAAAAGGGAATGTACCATACCAAAAGTACAGTCTTAAATGACCAGTTCCAATTTTTGTTCCAAGCAATCTTTAAGGTCCTTAATTAGTCTATTTTTTAAATTAGTTTTGGGAGGGCAAGGAATCTCCTGCTAGAAAATCAGACAGACAACTCATAGAGACCGGACAGTAGTTCTTGGAGGATGAATGTATGATGTGGAAACTTCAACCATACTGCACCAGTCATGTATACCAGTCATTGTTTTTCACTTTCTTGCTTCTGTCCCTGTCCAGTCAGGGTATCGTCACTATATGGTCCATGTTAGTCGCTTTGGATAAGAGCGTCAGCTAAATGCCATAAATGTAAATGTAAGCAAGATACTTCCCCTTGAATGAAATTTTTGCACAGTGCACTGGTCTTCAGATACGATGGGAGCAGAGGATAGTTTTGAGTGTTGAGGGCATTCAAATGTCTGCATGTGTCTGGGGGGACCTAGGAAAGGTGCAGTTTCAACATGGGCCAGGCAAAGACAAGGCATCACCAAAGAGTCTCTAGGTCCAACAGAATCATTTATAGTCGTAAGCGTGTGTACGACAGAAAAATGGGTGTACGGTCATTTCAAAGCAAATTTATCAATTTGGACGTGAGCATAGGATGTACTGCAATCCCACGTCACGTCACATCGCATAAGTAGTTTTCTGTCAGTGCGGAGATCAAGCTGTTTTGGAGAATTATTACATTGGAGCTGCGCTAAAATTATGTTAAACAGATGATTATCAAGATTTCAGGTGAAATGTTTATTGTGGGTCATATTTGATGTTCTTTATCGATTCATGTAATTGTAAGATTACAGAGACAGCAGTAATCATAAACGTTCCATATGCAAAGTTATGTTACTGCAGTCATGCCTGTGGCTATTTTATCATATTTTATTTTATTCTTGCATTTTTGACAAAATATCAATCTATTTAATTTTATTTCATTCTTATGGCTGTTGTCTTATGTCTGTTATTTACTTCATTCATATTTTATGTGCATTTTATTACTTTTGAGAGCTTTCATTCCTCTGTACAGCACTTTGTAGCCCAATGTAGTTGCATAAGGTGCTTTACAAATAAAGCTGGATTGGATTAGATTACCATTGAGGACACCAAGGTCATGTCTTCAGTATTTTTTCATAAAGTTTTGTTCATGAAACTAGATAAAGATTAAAATTATTTGTGTATAAATACCGTGGGTAGGCCATTACTGGATTTGAAAAATCCTTGCTACGGACTTGACTGCAGTAGCCTCAATATTATGGGAAAGTTAAGCAGAAAAACCACAAGATGAAGGATACGAAATTAAACTTTTAGCTTCTGAAACATGAACTACTTTAGATATCTGTGCTGGAGCTCAGGATTTCTCAGGAAGATGGCTGTTTTACATAAAACAATGTTATTGTGCATTGATTTTTGAATTAAATTTTACCGTATGTGTTATTCTATGTGTCATTGTGACCACTTGCACAGAATATTAAGCACCACAAGATCATGACAGCCAGCACGCACAGTCAGTGTAATGCACCGCGGTGCCCCATGCGTGATTGCGCACAGCAGTCAAACTCCACCTCAGTTGTAATGACGTTGATTTCCAGTTGAGTGAAATTTCTGTTTTTGCCGGCTTCGGTTCCTCCATGTTGCAAATTCTGTGGGCGCGGCCACATAAACCATGAATAAATAGGGGCACGGCACATGAATTACGCTTGTTTTAAGTCGCTGGATTGATCACTGCGGGAATGTGCGTACACCGGAAATGGTCAGGTACACCCTGATTCATAAATCACACTTATTTGCACCCGAATCTACGCTCGTTTTTATAAATGAGGGCCAGTAAGACTGTGAATATTGAAGTAGAAGCAGTGTAACTTCAATCTACCCACAGGGCCTCTATCTGTTAATGGTTCCTCTATCTGTTAATGTGTCAACTGTCTGCCACCCCAACAAATGCGGTACACCTGGTGGTGTGTGTGTGTGTGTGTGCACGACAGCACATTTGGGACCAGATTTTCCCGTGATGTGATAAAAACCTGTAACTTTTTCAGTGCCCATAAGGATAACTTCAATTTAATAGAAATCTGTGAATGCAATTTAAAAAACTAAAAATGCTTGTATTTTGTTTCATTACTTATGGTTAAGGGTGTCATCGTTAGGATTAGGGTTATGCCCATAGAAATGAATGATGAGTCCCCATAAAGATGAATATGTGGACTGTGTGCGTGTGCGTGTGCGTGTGTGAATTTGTAATTATTACCTAATGTCCCCACAATATGATAAAGGCCTGTTACTTTTTACCTTGTGAGGACATTCTTTCAGTCCATAAGGTTAACCTCAATTTTATAAAAATCTCTGACAGCAGTCAAAAAGCTAAAAATGGCAATAGTCTTGTATTTGGTTTGGTTACTTATGGTTAAGGTTAAGGATGGGTAGGGGTTAATGATATCATAGGTGGAATTAGGGTTATGCCCATCGGAATCAGAGTCCCTATAAAGGTAGGAATGCATGCACTGTGTGTGTGTGTGTGTGTGTGTGTGTGTGTGTGTGTGCTTTTGTTTGCTACATTACATGTGACAGACACCGGTGCCTCACCCCAACCAGATGCTCTTTTCTGTCTCCTATCCAGGTTTTATTTCCAGTTGCCACATCCTTTGCTTCTGTTTTTACTCAATGATTTATCCATTTTAAATACGACATTAAATAAAATATCACCCTTTTTTCCCAGCACTGGGCCTTTTGTTATTTTTTTGCCCCACACCCTAAATTATTTCACGTATCTGCGGGCTGCCCGACTACCCCGTGGAGCTAGTCTTGCTAAGCGTGTCAAAACAAAAACGTTCCAGTTGTGATGAGTAGAAGCTGCTGAATATGCGTCTCAGGCCGTCCTGCCTTCCATACGCCTTCTGTGAGCAGCCACACATGCTAATGCACCAGCCACTCAGCTGTATCCATGGTATAAATGCTCTTGAACAGGAGTAACCATGCAAGCATCCATGTGCACGCCCATATGCGCATTGGCAGGCAGACGTCAGGATGCACATATGCCATCTTACCCATGTCCTGTTTGCTTGGCACACAGCTCTCGCAGTTACTGCCAGCTCTACCCCATCCCTATGAGACTGCAGGTAACATGGCACTTTCAGACCTAACATTAAACTGGCTCTTTGCTGCTTTGTTTACTTATTGGTCGTCCTCGCAGAACCAGCCCAGATCCAGCAATGACGGCAGCCCCGGAGTCTGAGCACTGACGGGGGGGAGGGTGCTTTTTCTGTCATAGTACTGCCGGCCTCCCTGCTTCCTGGCTGCATAAACTCACAGCTGCTCAAGACCTGGGGATCCTCTCTTCTCGCCAGTGAGGCATCCGGTCAGAGCTTATATGAGGGTCCACATGTGCCAGCGTCAAGCTCCATTCTCCAGAGTAGGGTGGAGAAATCATACACATGCAAACAAAAAAAACCAAAACAAACAAGACTCACCTACCTCTGTGTTCTCATGGCTTTATCTGAGTGTATCTTTGTATCCATAAGCAGATTTTGCATGAATAGTACATCAGCCTTGAATTTCTTTATTTGAGAATATGCTGAGTAATTTGTCCACTACGGACACTTCTTAAAAATAATCACAGTACTTGTAATTCTGCATTGGATAATATATGAGCATGTTTTGGAAGATAAATTGAGAACAGTGAGATCTGTGTCTGGGGTCTTTATCATTAATTCAAAATCTTTCCATTGGCAGATTTACAGAAGGGGGTGGGGAGGTTGTAGTGGGTAAAGGGGGAGGCTTGATGACTGTGTTGCTGTTTCACAAAGATGAGGGAAGCGTCTAAATGGTTGATTCATTACTATTATTACTATTATTATTACTATGATACTACACTGGGGGACGCTTGCTTGCCTCGCCCACCTCACTGCCACCACACAATTATCATATTGCCCGGGTCACTGCACCTGCTGCTTCAGTGTTAAGAGCACTTCAGTACTGGTTAGTTGTGTCCCCAGTTTTAAGTGAAACATAGATACTTGGTCATCAACATTTAGGAGCATTTTGGGAAGATCCTGCAGTTTTTCATCAAAGAAGAGATTAGATTTAGAAGAGTAATACTTTATTAATCCCTCTAAAGAAATTTTCTTTTTGCTTTATCCTATCTTGCTCTCCATGAGACACACAGACATATATGCAGGGAAGAGCAAGCTTGGTGTGAGGGGGGGTCTCACAGTACAGGGTCCGCCAGCATGCAGTGCCTCAGGAGCTGGGGATTAAGGGTCTTGCTCAAGGGCCCATGGACATGTCTCAATTCTGCTGATTTATGGGGTGCTAAGAGTCAAGGGCTCGTTTTCATGCACAAAATACATTCTGTGCCACAAAAATGACTATTTAATTATAAAATCAAGTAATGGCTTGATGCATTTTGTCCACAAAAAAACAAATTCAAGTTACATTTTGTCCATGAATGTATGAAGATTGCACTTTCTTTCTTTCTTTCGAATGAATGAATGAAATGAATGAATGAATTTGTGTTAAAACCTAAATGACAAGTGGAGTCGTAGCAGAACTTGCTGCAGGAATGCATTTATTTCATTTTAAGTGCTGCGGGGGCACACGGCCAACGCATAGTTTTACCTGCATGTGCGACAGAATGGGATAAGGAATACAGTGAAAGGAATGGAATCCTTAAAAAATGTATTTTGGGGAATTGGGTGCAGGAATGGGCATCACTTTACAGATGACCCAGCCAAATTATACTTGATAAGTATATACTTGGGTAAGTCCTTATCAGAGCTTCCTATCAATGACGATCACACTCCGTACCAGTTACAATTTCACCTGTTTATTTAGATTGATATTTTGCCAAAAATGCAAATTGCATTTTTCAGGCTACACACCCTTAATTACCTGCACACTGTACCACTGTCTGCAATTGGTGTACCTGTTCGCTTTGTAGCCCTTTTGTAGAATGTAATTTATTCTCAGTGAAGCTTTTAATCTCCACCAAATTCTGCAGCCTTGAAAAACACAGACCTCACAGCTCTTATGACACTTCCTCGTCACCTCCTCTTTCAGCCACTTTGATGCTCTTTGTGTGTGTGTGTGTATGGGAGGGGTGGTTATGTGGCAGTCTATGTGGCTATGTGGCTGATGTGATTCCCAGAGGGACTCCAAACCAAACATAGTACCAATTAAGCAGAAGTACTTACCTTCAATGAAGCATACAAAGCTTTAAAAGCTCCTGCCTATTATTATACTCATTATTTATGTTAGTGGGAGTTTGATATGGAAGAGCATTTTGAATGATGAACATCCTACCAGTGCACTTGGAGGTCAATGTTGGTGCGTTAACTTGATGATGGATGTAGGTAAGAGTAGAGAGGATGGATGGATGGATGATGCATAAAGCATAGAGAAATAGGTTGTGGATTAAGGCCATTGGTTGCTGAGCTGGACACAATCTGGCACACATGTCATAGGTCCACCTGGGTCGCTGTCCAACCCACAGCATTGGGAAAATGGTCAATATAAAAGCAAATAACTGATATTAATGTAATCATGCCAGCAAAGCGCTCCCTCACCATCCAAAAAACAGACATACACACTCAAAATTTACAAACACAATGCAGATTAGCAATGACCCCAGCACACTCAGGCGCATGAGAATGCCTCAAGTGACTGAGAGGATTCCGGAATTTGAGCTTTAAATTCCAGTTTTAATGTGGGGTATATTGGGTTGATTTAAAAGCCTCTGAGGAACTGAAGTCGCTCACTAATTTTTTTACTATGCAATTAAGTAAATAAAATCACTTGTTTTGACACAATAAGGCGTAATATTCTCTGGCAGCTGAAGAATGATGTGACTTTGCATATATGATGGTCTTTTGTGTGATTGACTGTGCGCTGCTGGTGGACAGCTTGCAAGTCAGTATTCTGATGGCTGCTTGTGATGGCTTTATAGCAGGATATGAGGTGTGACAGAAGGCAAACTGAAGAAAGGATCAACTTGGTTCCTCCACTATAAGAAATCATACTGCATAATACTGCATAATATTGCATAATTACATAACTCAGCAGCAGTAGTGAGTAGTTCAGTTGACAAACTTTAAATGAAATTTAAAGACTTTCTGAGGCAGAGTGTAACATATGATGCATATAAGTTTATTTAACAATTAAACATTAATTAAGATGATTATACAATAGCTGGGTGGCATGGTGGCTCTGTGGTCAGCGCATTAGCCTAACACCCCAGCGCTGTATATGTGGAGTTTGCATTGTATGGTCGGATCGCTTCTGAGTTTTATATAGGGCTGCAACGATTCATCAAGTAACTCAAATAACTCGATTAAAAAAAATCCTCGATGCAAATTCTTTGCTTTGACACTTCGTTTAACCTACATGACTATGTACTGCTCAGTGATCACGGAGGATTATTACTGTCACACAGTGTGCTTATGCTGCATTATGTGTAGCAGAGCGGTAGGAAAATGCAAGGGGGGGGCGGTGTTAACGAGGCTAACATCCCCATTTCACTGATGATTTTGTCAGATACTACTGATGCAGGGTAATGTTATTATTATTACACATGTCCTGTAAAAGACTCTTGTTTTTTCCTATTTACTTATTATCTACTTACTTATTTGTCATAGTTTTTATGTTTAACTTACGTATGTTACGACACCACCCATGCCAAAAGCAATTCCTTGTACCCCCCTGTACTTGGGGAATAAATATTCTATTCTATTCTATCAAGTTGTTCTGGTTATCAACGGCTTCATAATTACAGTTAGCTGCACTGCTACCATGTTAATACAGCTGATTAAGATATCAGTTTACAGCTCTCCTCGTGTCACATGGGTAAATGTGAATTTACTACCAAATATATGGCAAAATAGCTTATTTTGTGGTAATTTATTTGCCAAAAGATACCATGTTGCAGTGAAGTATATGTATTATTACGTGCGCTTTTAAGTGCCGCATTTGAAAACAGCACTCAAACAAAAATGCTTTTCTTCAGATTATTTCATCTCCCTCATGTTGAATTACTTACAGAGCTATTCAAATCACGGTCCTCAAGGGCCGAGACTTGCTGATTTTCCAGCTTTCCTTTACCTCTCAGCCAGGTGTAAAGCCTCCAGCCAATCAGAATCAGTAATTATTAAACAAACTACCTCTATACCTTATGGGACGCTCTGAGCCAGCACGTCTGTTATAAGAACATAAGAACATAAGAACATAAGAACTATACAAACGAGAGGAGGCCATTCGGCCCATCAAGCTCACTTGGGGAGAAC
>JAODKN010000094.1:81202-106399 GCA_026774425.1 Petrocephalus zakoni | reverse complement strand
TATCAGGAAGACTATTCCATACTCTAACTACCCGCTGTGAAAAGAAGTGCTTCCTTAAATCCAGTTTAAAATGTTCTACCTGGAAGAACTAAAACAAGACCTGGATTTGGAATCGAGGTCCAGATTTGAAAAGCCCTGACTTAAAATATCATCATTATGGTATGCAGCTTAATTATTCAATTTAAGAGACCTGTCTTCTAATTTTTTGAATAGTTACTATTGCAATTTAATAAGACAAAAGTATTTCTTATCCGATTACTCGATTAATCGATGGAATAATCGATAGAATACTCTACTAAAATTATCGATAGCTGCAGCCCTAGTTTTATGGCTCATTAGGTGAAGCGCCAATTTTCTATAGTATTGTAATTGTGTGTGTGTGTGGGGGCGGGGTCATGTATAGATTACTTTGTGTCCCAACAATGTGATAAAAACCTATTCTGACGTTGTGAAGACCATTTTTTTTTGCTTCCACAAGGGGAAACTGAATTTTTTAAAAATCTATGACTGCAATAAAAAACTAAAACTGCTAAAAGTTTTGTGCTTTGTTTGGTTACCTATGGTTAAGGTTAGGGCTGGGTATAGGTTACGGCTGTCATAGTTGGGATTAGAGTTATGTCCATATAAATGCATGGAGACCCCCCATAAAGATATGAATAGCTAAAACCTCCTTTGTTATCTCAATGCTGACTGGCTGAGCATGCGAATGGGCAGCTGCATTAGGGACCAAGAAGAGTCCGCTCTTGGACTCCTATCTGCATTTTCAACAAGCCCTCAGTGAAGTCTTTGACTATCCTGCTGTGGTCACAGGGACCACCTTTGCGACCTTTGCCAGGGTAATCAGACTGCAATGGATTTCTCACTTGAAATCCAGACCCTAGCAGCAGGGTCGGGGTGATTGGATTCCTGCCTGAAGGTAGCAGTGGTAGCTTTACTAGACTCCAGGCCCCCCCCAGCAGTACATGAAGTGGATGGCAGACCCCTGGTGGAAGGTAAAATCTCTCATCACACAATAAATCTAATATTGCCAGTGGGGTTACTGCTTCAGGAGTTTATCCAGTTTCTAATTCTCTCCTCCACTTTCAATCTGCTCATTTTAGGACACCCCTGGTTGAAACAACACAACCCACGGTTCAATTGGCAAAACGGTGAATTGACTTCCTGGTCTCCTGCCTGCTTTTCCCATTCCTGCTGAGTGCCACAATTTCCTTGATGTCTTCAGCAAGTCACAGGTTTCGGACTATCCCTGCATTGTTCCAGTGACTGTGCCATCGATCTCCGGGAGTGCGCTCCCCTCCCAATGGGACGCCTGTTCTCATTGTCGCAGCCAGAGGAAGAGACCATGAAGTACATCACGGAGGCATGCAGACAAGGTAAAATCTGACCGTCTACATCCTCCCTCACATCCAGATTCTTCTTTGTGAAGAAAAAGGATGGAGGACATGCATTGACTTCCAGGCTCTCAACACAATTACTGTAAAGTGGAGGGAGCCCTTATTCTTGATTCCTTCGGCCATAGAACAGCTGTGAGATGCAAATCTCTTCACTAAGCTCAAAAACGCAGTGCATATAATCTAATTTGCATTATAGAGGGTGACAAGTGGAAGACCTCTTTCATCACCAACACATGACAGTATGAATACCTTGTGATGCCTTACAGTTTCTTAAACATATTATAATGCATCCCAACATACCCATGTAAATTGTCTTGGGAGAACTCTGTTGTGAAGGGTGCCATATAAAAATAAATTGAATTGAATTAATAGTCTGTCCATTTTCCCATCTTTTATGAATAAGGTCCTGGTGATAAAGATGTGATTGTCTACACTGATGATATTCTGGTGTACTCGTCCTCTCCAGAGCAGCATGTCCATCACGCTCAGCAGGTTCTGCAGAGGCTCTGAGAGGATCATCTGTTTGTGAAGGGGGAGATATGCGAGTTTCACCAGAAGTCCCTCAAGTGTCTGGGATACCTGATTCAGCCTGGGGCGGAGGTCAAAGCAGTTTGTGAGTGCCCACTGCCAACCACCACAGAGCTGATATTTTTCCTGGGTTTTACTAACTTTTACCACAGGTTCATTTGGGATTTCAGCATGGTGGCTGTCCCCCTCCCCCCCTGTCATGATATAAAGAATGTCATGATATAGTGGGTTCTTGAAGCTAAAGTGTCCTTTTGTAAGCTCCAAATTTTGTTCTGTTCAGCACCCATCCTATAGCAACCCAATCGAGAGCTCCCCTTTGAAGTGGATAAGGATACATCTTTCATCCTCACATGGGAATATTGGTTATATTCCCATTTGTAGACTGTTTTTCGCAGGGGTCGACTGCTTCCCCTTCCCCAAACTCCCTATGGCTATCACCCATCCTACATCCAGGACAGGGTACACACCGGGTGTCATGGGTGTGGCATGGCATGGCATGGTGCAGGCAGAGAAGTGGGCCACTTGAGGCTCGGACATAAAAAGGGGTTTATTGGGACAACAGAACTAGGGAAAACTACGAAAGTATCAGACCACGTGGAGAGAGAAAACAAACAGGGAAAAATAAGCCAGCAACTAGAAAAACTAGGAACTAAACACAACAGGGCGCCAGCATAGCACGCACACAATACAATGACTGATTGGTGAACTAAAAAAAGGCAAGCACTTAAATATACTGATAATGAACTAATGAGGATGGGCAGGTGTGGAACATAACAGACACCAAGCTATCGCAGAAGCTGCAGGACAACCAGCAACAGATAAAACAATTAACAAGAGCACTGCAGAACAAACAAGACACAGCTGAAGCAACTAGGGCTAATGAACACTGAACTAAAAAAACAGAGAAAACCTGAAACTGAGAAACAAAAGGAGGCACTACACTAGGAATATAGGAATAATATAGGAATAAAGGAACAGAATATAACCAAAATCACAAGGAGGACAAACCTAGTACAGGAAACTCTAAAGAGAAAACAGAACACAATGAATACAAACAGATGAACCCATGACCATGACCCATGATCACTCAGCCCACTGATCTATGCAGCAGTCCAGGGAGGAAGGGAAACACGCTAGGAACTAAAGGGGCAAGCGACAGGGAGGAGGGCAGGATGGCCAGCAATACCTGCTGGCCAATGGGGAGCGGGGAGGAGACGCAAAGGGAAGGGTCGGATGGGCACCGACCCTGACAACCGGGAGTTCCCAAGGTAATCTGATCACACAACTGGCCCCTTTCCAGTGTGTACTAGGCTTCCAGACTTCCTTTGTTCCCCTGGGACTTTCTTCCTAATGATGTCCTGCCTGAAGAGGAGTGGTATCAGAAGTACAAATGTGTCTGGACACAAACCTACCATTAGCTGCAAACCCAGCTGCAGAGGCAAAAGAGCCACGCTGACTGTCAGCATCACCCTGCTCCCTTCTACTAGCCAGGTCAACATATATGGTTATCAACAAGAAACCTGAAATTACCTACCTGCCATAAGCTGGCTCCCCATAACATAGGCCCATTTTGAGTAGTACACAGAGTTGGCCCACTTTCGAACCGTCTGCCCAGCTTCCACCCCTCCAAAGAGTGGTTGCCGCTGACCTGATCGCCCCCTTCCAGGACAACCCATTGAAGCCGGCGCCTCAGCTCCAGGGTCAGCCCTGACGTCCTGCTCAGCCTCGAAGAGGCGGCCATTGGAGGGATCTTGTCATGTCCTGCAGGGAGTAGAAAACTAATTAACCCCAATCAGTGCTCAGTTCCCTTCATGACCCGTACTGCGCATTACTTGCGAAATGCTTGAAGTCCTGTACTCATCTATAAAGAGAAACTAGGCTAAGAAAATAATGTCTGACACCTCACACCTGGGTTACTTTCTATTTCATTGTCTCCCTTCTTGACAAAAGCTGAGAGTAAGAGCACAAGGACGACTCACCATGTGAACAGCTTCTTCTCCCAGGCCATTGCCCTCCCAAAGAAAATCCCATGAGAAACATATCAACCCCTATGGGGCCTTTCCATACTTAATCATGCACTGCACTTTATACTCTTACTAAGCTTATTTACACATTCTCCAAACTTTTTGCATCCCACATCTTCTTGTCCCTTGTGTATAGGCCTACATGTTTATTTGTTTATTCTCTTTTTATCTTGGTCCTATTTACGCAATGAATTTGATTTTGCAGTCAAAATGAAGCCTTCATCATCATGAGGGAGGTCCGGTACCACGCAGGTGCAGAATGTGTGGTTGCAGGCATTACTCATGGTGTTACATTTATCCATTCATTTTGGGAAAGAATGCTGTTCTAAACCTATTGTAGTGAGAATTATAGTCATAGGTGCTAGTTGTCCAGCTGCCCCTACCCCATGGGACTCCCTTATCAGCCCTAGACAACCTCACCCCTGTTCCGTACAGCTCAGCATTGGAATCCATTCATATGCTATGGCAACACATCACCTGCACCTGTACAGTAGCATACCTTTGTATGATTATGAATTTCACGCTGAGTAATAAACCCCTGCCAACTTTGCCCATTTGGCTAATGCTGTAACAAGGCAAGCAGTCCCAATGCACTGGTCAATATTGATGAGTAACACTGATACTGAGTATTAAGTTGATATTGATACTGAATCGGATGCTAGTACTTTAGCTCGACTAATGACCAGTTATACTTGTTGACTGGTGAAGACGTTGCTCAGTAGGATAAAGTGATTAGACAGTCAGGGATTACTCAGCAAACGATTTCCTGTTGCTTCTGGAGCGACTTAAAACAACCTTTAAAACAAGCTTTAAAATATTGCGATAATACAGCTGTGTGTTACAGGCAGATATATAACTGAAGAGGAGTTAACTCTATAAATTAACTAGAGAATCCATGCTAGTGTTGAAAGGAAAACTTAAAAACATTATTATTATTATTATTATTATTATTATTATTATTATTACTGACAGAAATCATTTCGAGGGTTTATCCACAGTTTTTATAACGGAACTTCGGACCTACATCTGGCAGAGCTGGAGAATGAATGCAGCTTTTTTGAGGGAGGTCCGGTACCACGCCGGTGCTGTAGGAGGAACTGCCGCTTCACTGCCTAAATTGCCAGTGTGAAATTTTAACAGATCCTCCAGAAACGGTCATTTCCAGTGACGCGCATTTGCTTCTTAAGTTTGGGTGGGTGCACAGTTTATTATGAAGCATTGTGGGACCCTTGTGGGACTAATAAAGGATTATCTTATCTTATTTTTTGTATCTAAGAAATTGAGGAAAATATGATGGAAACACACGAAAAATAGAATCGTATTGTTTATTATAAGTTTGTTACCTGTTGTTGGGATGATAATTGCGTTTCTCTTTTCAGTAGCAAAATCATTCACACAAGTCGCACTGATGCAGCGTGCAATCGCTAGTTCTTTATTTTAAAAGAACAATTTAAAGACATTTGTAGGTGACACTTGACATCTACTACGTGTTACATTTGACACGTGAAGGATTTATCGTTGTCATGCGCGCGTGTCACCCACTTAAAAAAAACTGTGACACTACCGGTTAATGATAAGGCAAATATCTGTTGCGACTGATCAGTTGTTCAAACACAGAGGTGCCTGCAGTTTTGCGCGTATTTTGTATAATTTCTTGTATAGCTAAAACGTACAATATTTAATATTTTAATTGCCAAAATGCGTATAGTACTACATTAATTCAACGATTGTACCCAGGTTATAGGAGAAAAAGATTTTACAACTTATTCTAACTTATTCAAAATATTAAAAACTGTCGTTGTTACTTTGACTATTTTATCATTCCTGAAAATATATTCTAATTATTGTGCCTTTTGTTTGTGTTTTTGCTATTTGCTGTTTAGGAACATATTAAAACATATAAAAGCCAGTGATTAACATATTAAAATTATAGCAGAATTATGCCTGCCCCGGTCCAACAAGAGCTGCGCCTGCCAAACCCCATATACCGCTGTTCTCTTTTCATGCCATCAGCGCTGTCAGTTTTATACGGTGTTTGATATTTGATACTTAGGCTAATTACAGATCGTTTCATTTGCATTTAACACCATTTAAGCGATAAAATACTTAGTGGTGACATTTTATCAATCGCGCTTAGTAACTGTTACCTCGTACAAATGTGTAACTCTTTTGTTTTTCCTACCAATTATTTTAAATCTCCGAGTGAGAAAGAAGTGGGCACGTCACGCTAATTTAAACACTGAGATTCATTCACCAATTTGCGTTTATCACTTCTTTCCTCGAGCATGAGAACAGAAGAGGGAGGTGGTAGATTCAGGTTGGCTTACTACAAGAAGTTTTCTTAAAGTTGAGCAGAGACTGAGCTTAAATTGGAGTATAAAGTTGAGAAAACATTTGCATTACTGCAATTAAAACACAGAAAACATTCACAGTCAATATGCGCGCATACGAGTGACTAATTCTAAAATGTAAGGAGTGCGTTATGGAATAAGATGTTTTAATGCTCACCTAGAGAGTAAAGTTTATTTTTCCGTGACTTTTCTTTATATAATATAAACTTTTCACAGTTTTCCGATGTGTTGTAGCCGGGCGTTCTTGAGCACACTCACACGCGCGCACGCAGGCGCGCACTAACTTACGTTAGCCTTGTATTAATGTCAATTAAGGGTTGTAATTGGCATCCATTTATCACTTTTTCCTTACCCATTTCGAAGAGTCATTTGTTGGTAATATATTCATTTATTTCAACGATGGACACAAGAGAGCAATCAAAATAAGGATATATCTATAAGATGTAGCAGCAACGGAATCTTAGAGTGGAGAAACGTATTTTTATTGAGAAAAAAAAGAAATGAAAAACACTACTGATCAACAAAAAAGGGGCTTTCTCAAGGATCTAAGACTCACCTTAGAGTCTGGGTTGGTGTTGACATAGAAAATACGACGGGACCTCTCCACGGTGCTGAACCTCTGCTAATCCAATAGAAAAGCAAGTGGTACGTACAATTTCTCCTGCTGCTGAGTTCAACGAATCCACTACTGCTTTGAATTAGACAAAAACTGTCAGCTGTCACGCCAAACAAAGTTTCAACAAACAATTGCCCAAACTTTGTTAAATCGATGTAAAAACACGTTCATTGATAATGCTCAGTGTGTTAGCTACTACGCACACCTTCTTGTCCGGCTACACAGTCCTGTCATTGACTCTTTGCAATTATGCGCATTCCCGTGCTAGGGACATTTTATTGGGAATGGTGGGGAGGGGGGCAGACGAGATCTTCGCCTTTAAATGTGTAGGATAACGAACAGATGCTGCTGAATTAGGAAAGAAACACAGGCCCCTCCCAGCAGAGCCACTTTGGCTGTGCAGCCTGGCATGTGGTACCGCTGGCAGCGCGCAAAGACACTATTTATACTGGTGCAGACAGTAAGCGACTTGGCACCGTTCCTTAGCCCGAGCCTGCCAGCGTGAGCCTCTGGAAAGCACGAACCTCGCTGCCGGACCGGGGAATATTGTGATAGATGTGCCCTCCCCTACGACACTTAATTCCTCTACCTGATTTGCCTTGCCCATTCTTCTCCTCGCCACAGCTGCCACAATGTTTTATCCAGCTAATACGCTTATATTTTTATCTTTGGGGGACAATAGTTAGGATCCCTAGTTTGTAAGCATTTTGTTAGTATATTATTGCGTCCTGGTTCACCCAGATGCCACGGCAACGGCCCAGTGACCCTGGTGAAGTGATATTGGCTGATAAAGAATGTGACAACGATTCATTTCTTCGTATAGCATTTTCTTTTATTTAACCTTGAAATTAAATGATTCCTTGTCCAATATTTATGTTACGTAAATTACTTATGTAAAATAACATTCCTGTTTTGTGTAAATAGTATGATTAAGGGCACTTCATCGCTTGACCACCACTACTGCGAAATCTTTTTCTGTGTCCCTGTGTCGACGTTTATTTAAAGACCACGCTGTACCAAACGCAGGACTGTCCCTTTATGTTATTCTAGGACTGTAGAATTGTTAATAAAATAATATTTACAGCGTTAAACTATTATATTCACATGTTCGCAGTGTAGCTACCCAGTATATGCCAGCATTTATGTTGTTAAAAAGTATTTGTATCCCTCATAAAATGTGTATAAACCTTAATCTCCTGCTTTTAAGAACCCTTATGTGTTTTAGTTTATGAGTCCATCTTAAAACGAACCAAGTTATGTACAGAAATGTTTCTACTATGCAGTATAATTAAATTAATAAACAACAAAAGTACGTTTTGAATTGAGGGGATGATTAAAATGATAGGCTTTATTTAAAAGTTTCGGTAACAGTTTAAATACAGCATTTTCATACACAAATAATAACGTAAGTCTAAGACCAGAAACGCTACGCAAGTAGCACGTGAAGTAGCTATCTGTTTCATAATTATCGCTGAAACATAATTCCAGTGTATTTGGGTGTTTTTTACATTCTGGCAACAGTTCATTTATACGATATGGATTTTTTTCTTGCTCTGTACTATTGTTCGGGATGATACAGTGACTCCCCGCGCTCGTCACTAATAGCACCCTGGACAGTTTGTGGAGCATATGGGTCCCGGGGCAGCGCTCCAAACTCAATCGAGGAAACGGCCATTCATGGTTGGACTCTGGGGAGCAATGTGGCGTAACTGCGGGCTACCGTGCTGCAATAGTCCGCACTGCACCCCGGTATTCAGAAAGAAATTGATAGTTTGTTATATGTGCGGATTCTGTGTGTGCATGCATGCTTTTTTATCCGCAATAACCATTGTGGGCCTGTTGTTTCAAATCTAAAGCTCGTACAGGTTGCCCACTGATAGTGTGTTATACTAGTAGTGTATTTCAACGTGGAGTTCAGTTTTCATCTGGCAACCAGTTTCGCTGAAAAACAGAAGTATACACTCCTAGTAGCAGCATAAAGATCCATATACATAATTTATCATTTCCGAATTATGCGCATTTAATGTGTACTCTATTAAGATTATATATATGGTTTATCTCTCGTTTATGTCTACTTGTTGCAATCTCGTCATTCGTTTCAAAATTTCCAGCATTTTCCGGTATTTGAATGGCGCATATTAGCGCCACACACTGAGAGGTATAATTCTCCCTCAACGTACCATTATTTGA
The DNA here is from genome assembly GCA_026774425.1 of Petrocephalus zakoni. Lineage (NCBI taxonomy): Eukaryota > Metazoa > Chordata > Actinopteri > Osteoglossiformes > Mormyridae > Petrocephalus > Petrocephalus zakoni. Next base: position 97,296 of record JAODKN010000094.1, on the reverse strand, counting down.
AAAAAATATGCTTCTATTTTAGAAGTGGATAAATAGTACTATATTTTAGGCCTAAATATCTAAATATTAAATGAACGATTTTTAAATATATATAACATCATCAGTTACCGTGTATACAACTGTAAAATGACCTATATATACGTCTTCGTATAAACATATAGCAGCTATACTTCAATGGCAAAATACTGTAGGCCTATTTTTCATGTCCCAACCTACATAACAACAACAAGTAAACAGTGATTTACACTCCACTATAAAGTCTCTTAATATTTCTTCTTTAGTTGCGGTAAAATTACAACGCAGTCTTCCGTCAAATGCGATTGTAGTGTGTGAATTTGTCCATGATTATTTATCATTATAGCTAGGCCTATCTCTCTCCCGTTCATAATTTAACTGTTGTACATATTATGTGTTTCTGATCGATTTTGTTATTAATTTCAAAACCAAACATAACCTAAGTTATATTCACTTTTCGCAAAGACACTTAAGCACGGATGAAAAAAAAAACTTAAAGATACGAATTATCAATATTGTAATTTTCTGCGCATCCGTATAAACGATTGTTAAACATCTTCACGTCAATGTTTCAAGAAAAAATAAATGGAAAGATTCATGGTTTACTGTAATTTTATTAAAAACAATACTCAGCATTCATAAGCACACTTCTCATGACCCTTCAAATTTGTATAGTTTTGCATGAAAAAAATAGAAATGTGGGCTTAATAAGAACTGTTATTTAGTGCGATTCCACACAATCAAACAATGGACCGATATTGCAAATAAGAATAAAAATGACTAGGCATCTTCGCTTATTCACTTGTAATATAGTTGTAAAATGTTATAACATTTAAAAAAACCGAACTGGGAATTCATGAAGAAAAAAACGCTATTCCTCCAGCATCACTGTTAGATAGTATTGTATTAATAATGGCGGTATATTGCAATGTGCAATTTACACACATACCTTCATATTTTCTGTTTTATGTAACTTAAATAACATAACATACAACATAATAACAAATCGTATAAAACCAAATTAAATATTTCAAACACACACATTTATTTGGTTTATTATGTATAGTACAACAACAACAACAACAATAATAATAACATTTAAGTCAGTGTTATAATTTGAGCTCAGTAGATACCTTAATGGATATCTAAACACACCTGTTTTGATTGAAGGGTACTTTTCATATAGCCAAATTAACTAAAATAAAATAAATTACTGAGGTTTGAGTACTGAACAACGTTATCGTCATGCTGGTTTTCAACTTATCTGGCGTTGGAGTTATTTTTATTCATTTATTATTGTTTTGTAAGAGTTGTGGCTTTTCCGCACCCGAAGTATCTTCATATTTCTGTTTTTCTTTTTTTTTGTAATTTAAGATTTAATCCGTATTTACAATACCAAGTAATGTATAACAGCTCTGTTTTCATACCAATATACATTTCAAGCCAAAATATTCTGGCAAGTTATCAAAGAAATGACACAGCCTTCTGTGCAACGCCATCGCAACAAAATGTTCTTCCACGACCACGGAAGCAAAAATTAGGCCTATTTGACTTTCACAATTTCAGGGCATAGATTTTGGAGCAAATCCACCTTTAAAAGACCGTTTTTATAAAAAAAAAAAGTCCCATCGGATTGCTGGCAGTGAGAAATTGCACATTCCAGGCGTATGTTCGTTTACCCTCTTGAAACACAAAGGGGCCCGTTTATGAAATGTCGGGCCGGCCCAGGTTATGTAGCAATTCTACGAGGCCCTACAACGAACTGAACGTTATTGTTCTGGAATCTCGAAAACGTCGCAAATGGGGTCATTTCACAAAGTGATCAGAGCACGTTTGTTTGTTTCTGGATTTCACAGTCATAGCACGATTCATTAGAATTCCTTAAACTCCGAAGTAATGAAATTTCTTGTGTTGTATGGATTCAAAAATGCGAAAGCTCAGATGTTAACACAGGTGAAAATTAATGCAGCAAAGATTAAAATACCCCCACTGTTTTTCGTTTTTTGGCTTGGGGTGCCCTTGCTCACGACGTAGACAGTAAACCGATAGTTTGAGCACTATCCATAAAAAGTGAATCATGCAAAATTGTGATGATTCCGATTATTTTGATGATGATAATGGCAATGATGATGACGGCGTCGGTGATTATAATTATATTGTACTGTTTCCAGTTGTATTATTGGAAATATGTATTGGTTTCTAATAGTTTTGCTGAAAAAAAATCAGTGTGCTATTACTTCAAACACTGAAAATTGTTTGAATGTTTATTTAATTAAACGTTCATGGCATGTATTGAAAATATTAAACATGGTATAGTGAATATTTCTGTAACCACGTTCACGTCTTTATTGCTTCCTACTTACGAAAAACCACTGTACGTAAATTAATTCTATATTATTTTTTCCATCACTCTCTCTGCTTACGAGTGCGTGGTGCGGGTAATATGTGTAAGGCTGTATGCGTGGGGCAGTATAAATATGTATTTAGCGGCAATAAATTGCATGCTCATTTGTAACCAAGCCACAAATTTGCTTTCGCACAGGAATGCGCTATATTTTGTCCAGATTATTGACAATATATTCATTTGTATTCCCATCGCATATCTGTAAGAATTTAACTAAGTAGATTTTACCCTTATTAACGGTACAACATGTGCTTAAATTTAAACAGCACTCGGAAACAAATTCATTCGTTTAGCAAGTTTAGTAAGCTCTGAAATAGTACCGATACACTTTCTGATCAACAAATTATATGAAACTAACCATGTTATTATTATTATCCATTTTCCAATGGGAGATGTGAAATGTAGGTGATCAGCAGCATCTGTGATTGTCTAATGTAATATTTTCATATTCAGCCAGTTGTATAATTATCAGTAAAATGTCTTACGTTAGATATTGAGTCTTCAGGTGTATTCCAGTAACTTGATGCTTGTATGCTGTACAACGATCCATAATACTTTTTGCTGTTTCTAGAGAAATTCGCAATTCCTGGTTAATAATTCTACTTAATTCTAATAATTCTTCGGTCTCAATTCTACACATGAACAAATATTGAATGCCTTCTACTTAAATGTTACTTCTCTAGATATGTATGCAGATTTGAAGAGAACTTATTTTCTCATATCCCGAATTGAACACTAAATGACAGCTCAGGATTATCACAGTTAAAAACAAAATAAAAGAAACCATATATCACACCCCCAAACAAATAAAATAAATAAATAAATTGTGCAAAGACCAAGGGTGAAACATGGTTACAGTTCTTTTAAAACATGAGTTTAATGGTTAGGTTGTTCACATAATAAGGAATGGGATCTGCTACTCAGTTGTGGAAAAAGGCATTCAGTTCTTCGTACACAGGTGCCCTTTCATGGTGCAAGTGCATGTCGTGATAAGGCAGTACGTTTTCGGAATGGACACCGGTGCGCACTCCTGACGAGCTGAACACGAAATTGTGAGCAGTGGCAGGTCGGGAAGTAGGAAGGGCTGAGTAATGCATAGAATAGTGATAACTCTTCTCTGCATCGGGTGAGGTTGACTCCTGTTGCTTTAAAGAGAAATTTCCGTTTATACATACGGGTGGGCTGAGGGGTCCTTCATAATCTGGACTGTTGTACTCTGGAGATCCGCTCCCGGTGTAGCCGGGGTCGTACGCTGAACAATAATTTCTTAAAGAACGTGGGTTTGAACCAGATTGACACTGGGGGCTTGAGAGACGAGAGCACTGGTAAGCGTAGGGGTGCATGGAGATTGAGGGGTTGGGTCCATGGAAACGCCCCCCTTCCTGGCTGTGCTCGGTTAAGAAATTCCGGGAGTTAAGCTGGAGACAACCAGCTACTAAGTTTGTAGTAGGTTGAGAAAGACCTTTGCACAGAGTCTGAACATAGGATACCACATCTGGTCTTTTGCCATTGCGAAGGATTTCAGACAGGGCCCAGATGTAATTCTTTGCAAGCCGGAGGGTCTCTATCTTGGAAAGTTTTTGCGTTTTGGAATAACACGGCACCACTTTGCGCAGATTATCTAGCGCTGAGTTCAAGTCGTGCATGCGCGTTCTTTCTCGCGCGTTGGCTTTCTGACGGCGTACCTTAGAACGTTCCTTGTGCGCGAAAGTCGTCTTGCGCTTTTTCGGTCCTCGCTTTTTTGGTCTACTTCCTTCAATCTCATCGGCCCCATCTTCTTCTTCAACTTCTTCATCTTCCTCATCCTCACCAGCTATTTCAGACTGTGCACGACTGCTCCCTCCTCTAACGTCCCCATCTTCCAAGTCGTCCAAACCCAAACGACAGTGTTCCTGGTCATCATCTTTGGTCTTGGAGTCTTCACTACCGCTATCATCCACCCATCCTGAGTACTTATGAACTTCGGGCAGCAGAGAGGGGTCATTGAATAACCTCGTCAACATTGCGGCACTAAAAGACATAGAACACATTGTCATTAAACGGAAATATTAACTTATTGTGTCACTAAATTTTTACTGAATGTGACATGATGATTCTGGATACAGTATTATGGACATGCTGTATAGCCTATGTGTTGTCTGTTGGGAACGGTTGTAAAAACAAAAATGTGCATGTTTCCACAAAATTTAAATATAATTATCTGTATCTCACATATGTAGAGTGATACAAAGACAGTTGGTATTTATTTACAGCACAGTTCAAGGGTGACGTCAGTCATATAGCTATGCGTATAATAAGGAAATAAAGCTTGAATCAGGGAAGAAAAAGAAACAGAGAGAAACTGTACTTCAATAGGAATTAATTATGGGTGTATAAGAATTAAACGATTAAATATAACAAGAGGAATTGTCTTATATCAGAATTACTAGAGACAGAGTCAGGCAGATCGCCTCTTTAATTCCCTGTTGTCCTCCCCGTCCTCTCCTGTGCCCTCGCGCAGCTGCACGAGCCCCATTAAGGATCTCGTGGGGCGCCGTGTGAAGCGGGGCGTCCCCTCCCCCTCCTTTCCTCCTTTCAGTCTTGGCAACATTCCAACACAGCTCGAAAAAATGCATCACTGACCATTCTTATTCTTATTCTTACTGTCTTTTGACGTGGGGTTTATATTTACATTTTACTGCGGAATTTGCATATATGTCTTTAGAGCTGCGGGTCTTGTTGGAATTCGTACGCACACAAAAAGTAAATCTTGCTATTTGGTAAGTAAGTTTCATTAACTTTTTGCATAATAATGCTCGAGGGTTGTAGCCCTCAGTCTAACGTGCGTGTTATTAAAGAAAAATCACAGGTCATATATCTGGGGCTCTTCGGCTAGTAATATGATGCAGTCGGTTCGACCATGAATGCACAGTATAAAGCCTAGGATTTCTCAAGCCTATTATTGCACTACAATCCTGTAAAGAGCGGATCCATACATTTAAATTAGCCATTTATTATTAAAAGATATCTTTTAACAATATGATCAGTAAAAGCCAGTTTGAAATATAAGTCGATGTACGCCTCTCAATGGATTCCATCATAAACCCAATCTGAATATTCTAATGATAACATTTAAAAAAGGAAGCAAGTAATGGACCTGTAAACCACATTTAAATATGATTTTATATGATTATTCATTTATACAAATATTACTCACGAATACAGGGTACTAATTCAAAGTGTCCTTATGTTACATGAAATAATAAAAGAGAACAGGATTTTTTACGATTTTAAATGTTAGCCCTATCCTTAATTGTATTATATTCATTTTATTCCTTTGTGGAATCGGTATTGGAACTCTATGATTACGGAAAATCTTTTATTTTCCACTCATTCTGAACTCATTGCATAAAAAACTAAATTAGGCCCCTATTTAAAAAATGTAGATATCGGTAGTCGTGACTGTCAGGATATTTGGTGCAGACTATAACGACAACAGTCTAAAGCATTTTATTTTCCAAATACTTAAACAATTTGGTTTGCAAACATATATTCATCTAATATGTCAAGCTAGAAAATTAGGTGGGAATCACTTGCATACCAATTGAAATAGCTTTATCAGAGTATGAAGAATATAATATTCCAATATTCAACTGATCTGAATATAGATGTTAAGATAACACTAAGATAATACTATTGTCTATTTACTGAGCATTTTAGAAAAACAAGATTAAATACACGGCGCTGCATGACTCTTGGCCATTCTCCTGGTAATTCTGTAGGCGAAGGCTCGGGTTAGTGTATTAACCTTCGAGACATTTGCAAAATTAAAATAAATAATGTCAGGATACATTCCCCGAAATGCAACCGTACTCGTATTTCAATCAGAATTGTCTTGCATCTTATCATTTATTCCGCTTGAAATCTATATATAACAGATCTGGTAACAGACTAAATGAATTGAAGGATGAGGTAGGATATAATTTAATTTTAAATATACTGGCGCGCATATCACAATACATAAAACGAACAATCAGTACTATGATAACGATATATTAATAATCCTATAATTATATACCCCCGGGTGAACAGTCTGCTGTAACTGGCTTAAAACACCCCTCATGACATCTTAGACTTTCTCAGTTTTTCCAGAATGAAGATAAGGTTGTAAACACATCTTTATTCTCAGTCAAAGACGAGAGGTTCCGGGGGGAAGAGCAACAGAAAAGAGTGAAAGATTTTTATCTATGTACTCATTCGGTCATACTTCGATTTCAGCAGCAAAATAATGTTGCTCGTGCGTTAAAAGCGCCGCCAAGCAAACACTGGCCGAGAAATAATTTCCGTGTTTCTAAAAGATGAAATAATAAACCAAAATAAAAGAAAACTATGTCCATGTATTCCGCAACACTGTGGAATCGGTCCGTATGGCAGTGTTCCGAGCCAAAAAAGCATGACATACTGAATTGTACGCCCATTAAGACAGACAAATCGGAGCATGCCGATGGTATCCTATTAGTAAAACTTAAAATACTGCAATAGAAAGAAAGGCGAAACCGATGTGAAAGAAATAAAAGACAACGCTAAATAAAAGGGTGAAGAAATATTAGAAACAAATTAGTGCACGCAGAAATAAAAATGGGATGAACAAGCCTAAGAGAATATATCCATTATTTATGCATTTTAATTAATTTATTTATTTCCCATTTGTTCATTCGGTCCTCGATATGTTTAATTCGTGCTCCAACTTACCTCCGCGGGAGCTCTTTAAGGGTGAAAGCGCGTGTGTTTATACCATCTTTAGGGACCACGGGAGAACGCTCCTATAGGTGCGGCTATCTGCTTCTGAGTGCTATCCGAGACAGTGTGGCATCGCTACCAGGCAGGGTTACATACCAGCCATGATGCCAGGCCATATGGTTGGCACGTCACTGGTAAGAGCCATCACATGAGGGTCGGTGATTGACATGCGCCCGCATTCGGAGAGATTGCCCTCCCGAGGGAAGAGGGACTCGCCATCTGTCACTCTGCTCGCGCTCACGCAGCCAGAAAGACAGGCAGAGAACGAGTTTAACAGAGAAATACGGAAAGGGAAGCATTCGAAAAAGGCTGATTTACCCAAAGTTTATAACAAAAATGGTTAGTCCATACGGACGTCGTGTGTGCATATTTATGCGTGCATGTATCCACGTCAGAAAAAATGAAAAAAAAAAAAACTTACAGAAAGCAAAATGGCTCTGCGTTGTTCATATATAATGAAAACAAATACAATGTTTTGAAAATAAATGATGTTTTAGGTCCTGTAAAAGAAGACATACTCTACTGATGTTAAGAAAAATTGATAAGAAGATGTTTAAACAGACTGGTATATTCAGAACTTGCTAAGCAGACGGATCTAAGCCCAGCACACAAACAGAGAAATGAATGAGATGCAGGGTCTAACTGTTTCGAGCATGACGCTGGGGGTCCCCACAGGGGCTGCCCGGCTCCCAGCACAGCAAGAATGGTGGGACCCAGGTGTGCTGGCTCAGGGTCTTGGTGACACATGAGGACACGGGGGACAGCATGAGCTGGTGGTGCCAGGACTCTGAGCATCCATTAGAGCAGGGTGGCAGGGATACAAACAACAGAGGCAACATGTCACAAGCTAGCTCTTGCTCTTCATTGTCTCATCAACTCCAGGTACCATTTTCCCAACTATAGCTCGTTTTTTGTTCACAAGATAAGAGTCACGGCAAAAGCAGGTCTTTCAGAGAGTAATGAAAACCACACCGAAAAACATTAAGATCTATGGTGCTAATTACTAGCTAGCCAGAGTGCTGCTGAGAAATATTCACCATTAACCTGAAGCATTATGATTTCACATCCCCACTGATGGCCAAGCTGCTGTCTATTCAGTGCCACCTGGAACTATAGAACAAACAGCAGTCACACCAGTGATCTTATGGCAGTCCTGCTGTAGGCACATTTGGTACTCCTCAAGGGCGTAGCTTTGGTTTTAACATTGGTAGGGACCAAATCAGTCCCAAACCCCCTTGTCCCACTAAACACATACAATATTCCCACAATGTTACCCCCACATCTACACTTTTGCCTCCAATGCCTGGTGGCAGTGTGTTCCTTTCCATGGTGCCATTTCAAGTTGCAATCAAGCTCCAAGGTTCCCATTGGCTATATGCACTATATGTATGGGCTTTGCCTCAGCAGTGTATCATAGGTGATTTTCGAAAAGTTCCAGTCATTGTGTTTGAATTTCCAATATAAATTCCAAAGAATTCCATGCAGGGTTTAAATGGTGACTTTGCAATTAAATCAAACAAAATTGGGTTTTGGTGAACAGAAATCATCTTCTGGGGCCTGTGTGGACTATCTGTATTAACATCGGAGCTCTCTAGTGGCTAGCTACTTAGGAGAAAAGTGAAGGGCTTCCCAGACACTTGAGTAAATGAGACAGTGTGTGACAAAAAGAAAAGATACAACGATAAATGTTAGGACATGTTTTTATTAGTGTTATATATATATATATATATATACATACATACACACACACACACATTTAGGTAAATCACAGTTATAAGCAGGTTCAACTGAATAACAATGTCATTTGATTATTATATAACAAATTAGCTACAAATTATGTTGCGGTAAAAAAAAAAAAAGTCAGCATCAACCACCACAGCAGATTTTTGATTGTTTGCTGTTTGTAGATGCAATTTTAGGAGACTTTAGGCTTTTCTCACAGGAGGTGGAAGGTGAGACAGCCCAACCAGCCATTCTTCCAGAAAAATTCATTTAAAAAAAAAAAAAAAGCTTTTGAGCTAAGAATACGTATGCATCGTCTTGGTGATGGCGAAAAGCTCGCTTGAGTTGACTCAAATCAAAAACACTAAACAAAAAAGTGCCAATTATGTCTTTTGGGGAAATTATATAATCGCTTATTTTATTGATCCCAAATATACTATCAACAACATAAGAATGTTGTGCTTATCATAATGTCATTTCATGAAATTATATTTATTTTAATCTTCCTTTATCTATGTGTTATTCAAATGAGACTGTACATGTTTATTAGCAGTTCTCTTGGTCAATAAAACTGTATATTCAAAAAAGAAAAAAAATATGTATTCACTGATTCGCTGTGTTTGGCTTTTCTGTTCTTCATGGGCTAGAATATATTCCATCCATTACTTTACCAGCGCGGTTTCTTGTGGGATTTCTACTTGAAATGATTGTAACTGTGGATTACTTACACTAATAGAAACAAACACCCTTCAGTTTTTTGGCCATTACATTATATTAATCTCTTTATGGAGCATCTTTTGAAACAATGAAAGTGATGAAGTTCATATATTTAAACCTCCGATCTGAAAACAATATCTGCGTGACAATCTTAAAACAGGGCACTAGCGACATCTGCTGTCACTAAATTACCGAACTAAAGCGGCCGGCGGTGAATAGCATACGGGGCACAGGGGCACGCACCTTATGCTAAGTTCACGCTACACGATCCCCAGTTTTCCGCTCGCCGACGTTTTTTGGAGATCGCCGATTAAATCCCAAGCTCAGAGGGAAATCGGTGATCGATCGGACGATCGCTATATGAGAACTTTTAAAAGACGCGACCTGACGGGGGCGCGAATGCTACAAGCAATGAATGAGCAACTGGGTACCACACACATACACACACAGACTCGTGTGCCTATCTAAATGGGGACCGCCCATTCATTTCTATTGGAGAGACCCTAATCAATTAGCCCTATAGGAGGGTTAATTGGCTGCATGTTTGTAAATGTGGAGCATATTTGTTGTCTTTTGATTATAGTGTTTTAACAATTTGTAGCTCTTTCACACTAGAATTGTTATTTCCCGGTGTCATTTACACATGTGTTTTCATGAAGCAACAGAGATCCAGCTTGTGTCCCTCACTGGCGTGAAGAATGGAAGGGGAAGAGGGGGCTGCGAATCATGGCAGCAGGACAGACCACAGAGTAGAGGGTGTGGCTGACTGACATCTGGGGTGCCTGCATCCTGGGCTGGGCTTGCTGTCCTACCTGGGGGCACACATCGACATGCCCACAGCCACACTCCACCATGATGCGGATGTGGTGACCCTCTGGCAAGATGGAAAGAATGAATGTTAGCCAATAAATACAAAAACCAACACAAAAGAAGTACCGAACGTTTGGTACTTTATTGAGGTACCGAAAAACCCCCCTAAGTAACCTACAGTAAGAATATTTCCACATATTTATCACAAAGTTATATTTAGACTACTTAATCCCATTGTGGTTGATATATTACCAGTTTAAGTTTGACAGTCAAGGATGCTGCTTGCTTTTGTGCACTCAGTGTTATACAGTCAGTCCTGCTACAGTGTGTGATTTTGCATTGTGAATCTGTTGTAATGTAACTGATATATCAGTACCCAAGTCTAATACAACACGGAATTGCATTTGTATTTTCAGTTCGAGTGAAAATCACTACGCACACTATAACACAATACTGTCACAGTGAGAAACACTACTTGCAAAACCACGCATGTAAAAGCATCTATTCAAGTAAATGAAAGAGATGTTCAATTTGTGAACAAATCTTTTTTTTGAACCCCTCCTTTTCAGTGAATCGGTTGAACCAGTTTTCAAATCCAAAAGAATCTAACTTTTTGCAAATTTGGCACAAGTAAAAGTCTTACATTTTAAATATCTAAAAATGTTTGACAATATAAAATGAATATAAAAGCACAGCAATGTTTTCTAATTCACTTACATTTGCTTTTTGTAGAACGCATGTAGCCATGTTGCCTTCAGTACACCTCCACAAAATGACACTAACAGCATTCATGCCCACAGTGACCTCTCCAGGACACAGAAAAGCGAGACTCTGGGGACTCAGGCTCTGGATACTTGGGTTGGGTGGTTTAGGGAAGATACAAGGGGTCAGGCGGATATGATAGGCTGGATGTAACAGTACCCCCCCGAAGCAAACCAACAGGGGTGGGGACCAAGGGACTAAACACAAGGATAATCTGTGAGAGAAAATGTCTTGGAATAGGAAATCAAGAAAATCATAAAAGATTGCTTGAGTGTGCTACTGCAGCTCCTGCAGGAGACCTCAACTTGGGGCTAGCTCAAGTCGAGAGATAAGCTAATAAGCCTGAAGGTGCGAGGACAAACAATTGCTCCGACGCGGTATCAGAATCAGCAAAATAAGAAATGCATGAGGTGTGTGACAAAAAACGCAGACTTGTTTTTACAGTATGTATGCTTCTTGGAAAAATGTTGGTCGCCTGATGCCTAGAAGCTGTCAATATAGATTGTGAAAGAAGATGTTGAGATATTCTAGAGAAAGACAGGGGGGGGTCCATAATAAAGGTTAGGTAAAGGTAAATGATAACGATGACGATAGAGTGAGCAGAATTTGAGCAGAGATACTCAGTGTGTGAGAATATTTGCTTCTGTTTAGCCTGAGCTCTTTCAAAACATCAAACGAGAACTCTGAAAGGGAAACTAGGCTCTTGTCTTCTCCTGTCTGAAAAATTTATTCCACAAGTCATACAAGGCTGGGGACAAAGGGGACACCAGATGGGAAAGGGCAGGGCAGGACCGACAAGGAACACAACAATGGACATAGAACAGGCAGGGGCTGGAGGGACCAAAGGACAACAGGAAAGACCAACACCAAACAGGGCCACACAGACAAAACAGACCAAACACAAGATGGAACCAGGGACCAGAGGGACAAAGGCCAGACATCAACAAGGACCATGGAGCAGAGACCGAGACTGAGACAAACTGAACACACCACACCTGGGAACTCCAGGCAGATAAAACCCCGGACACAGGACAAGACACATGACATGACTAGGACACAGAACAGATAAAACCAGGGAAAGCAGAGAGGACACCCAACAGGACGCACACCAGGACAGGGCAGACAAGTAGAGGAACCACAGTCACACCGTGGCCAATCCTCTAGGGGCCAGAAGAGGAGTCAATTGGACAAAATGACAAAATCTAAATGTATATAGTACAAGTGTTAAGATTTCAGTCTCTATGCAGGGGCAGGCAGGTGTTGGCATGTTGGTGCTTGTTCTGCTTCTGGTGGCAAGAGGAACAGTGGTACAGCAGCAGGGAAGGAAGTAGAGGCATCACAGGAGCAAAGGGCAGGCAGGCAGGATCGATGTCGCAGGAAGTGAAGGTATCGCAGACGGCAGAGTAAGCAGAAAATCTTCATATTTCTGGGTCTCCAGGCAGCACACCCCACAAGGGGTGGGGGAAATAGGAAAATCCATTAACTAGAGTAGGGGAGACTAGAGGAAGTGCCAACAACTGTTTAGTGCAATATCTAGGCTCCGGCAAATATATGGCTATGGCAGCATGAATAAGAGGGAGAGACAAGTGGGAACACAGGTATGAACGTCCAGTGTGAAGCTAGGGTGACAGCACTGACTTTTCAGTTCATTCAAAGCCAATGGCAGCAATCCCCACCCAGCTCTGTGCCTCATATTGTAGGCCTAACTGGGAGTGAGCAACTAGCTGGAGCTAGACCTAGATTTCTTATACGCTAAATTAAACAAGATTGTTTTTAAACTAGTCTTAAATCTAGTGAGCCTGAATCTCGCACATCCGCTGGAATACCATTCCACAGCTGCGGAACTCTGAAAGAGAATGAGCTCTGAAAGAGATTGCAGGCCGGGGCCAACAGAGCTGGAGACGGCACGACTGCTGCGAGACTGGGCGTAGGCGATGTGGCCCCTCTTTGGGACTCGGGGAGTTTCCTTCTTTGGACCAGGAGCCTGGAGCAATCTGCCAGTTGCAGGGAGGCATACTGCTGGGGTAGTTTGGGAATCCAGTCATTCTTTCACTTGATGAGATATGAAGGACTCATAAGCAGGTGTTTGGGTGAACAAAAGGGGTTTATTAAATGACACAGGAGCAGGGAAACTAACTGCAAAGGGTTGAAAAAAGAAGGCGAGTTCAAGGAAGGTCACAGGCAGACGTTATTCCATCCAGTTTATTTTTATATAGCGCCTTTCACAGGAGTCACAACAAAGCACTTTAGATGGGTGTGTTGTGATACATTACGACATCATTATGACATAGGAAAAGAAAGCCAAAGGAATGAATGAAAGAAAGCCAGATGACAATGGAGGTGAGGATCCAAAACTCCCAAGTAGGTAGAAAAAAATGGAATAATCAATAGAATACTCAATTACTAAAATAATCAACAGCTGCAGCACTAATGTTATGTGTTATGTCTGTCCTGTAAGAGTTGTAGTGTTGGGAATAAATGCATTTTCACCTCAAAAATCTCAGTCTTATTGAGTTCTCATAATAAGTCACTTCATAGGTGCGAAACTGCTGCTACGCTTTTTAAAGCTCCAAGCTTATCCTGAAGTCACAAGACTCTCTCTCTGGCCAAGAGCAGAGTTTTGCTACAGAGTTCCTACATTACTGGGTGAAGCTGTTCACTGAACGAACATTCTAACCCATGTTGACTAGTAATTCTGTAATAAGTGAATTCCATTCATATTCTGGAGCTAAATCTGACTAATTGGGACTACTACAATGGACTTTGATAGAGAAACAGCTACTCAAGCATAATATTTCATCATTAATTTCCCTAAGCATCAGTGGAGACACACATTTATTTGAACTGATTTTTCCTACAATTTTAAGGACGGTGTTCAAACTGATGAGTATTCCTCACAGTGTGGTTCCATATCACAAAAAGAGGATACAATCATGTGAATCTTTGGAAGATAAAGATATTCATACATTTCAGCATAAGATTGCATGTCTCAAAAAATGCAACACAGGAAATACTTGATGAATTACACATTATCTTGTCTTATAAACTGTTTACCCTCCTCATAGTATAAAACAGATTATTTTAGCATTACAACACAATGTGAAATAGCATGAGAAATTGATTCTGTTCTTCAGTGAACTCCACTGAAAGATAATCTACTGATTATAGAAGAAACATACAATATAATTAACATTATTATGTGATTCAACCAAAATTATTTTATTACCAAAGACCACAGAAAATACATTTGTTTATGTGTCAGTAAATCAGGTACTTGAAAGGTTATTTGGGAATGCTGATTTTCTAGAGAAAAATGAAATTGTGTAACTGCACAAGTGAATACTACAGACTTTCTTTGAGGACAATCAGACAGCACAATGCATTTGTTGAGGTGCTGAAACACAGTTGTGGAAGAGAGAAATAACCTAAGCATCTATGACCCTCCTTTTGACAATCCTATCTCTCTACTTGAATCAAACTTTAGATCTCGCAAATCTTGAGCCAAGTTTTCTCTATTATTCAGTAATCCAGCATAGCACTCCAACCACACTTGGTCCCAATGCACACTGCACCCAAACTCTAGAGGGAGTTCATTCCACCAACTAGGTGCCAGAACAGAGAAGAGCCTAGATGCATGTCTTCATTGTACCATGAGAGATGGTGGGACCAGTCGAGCAGTGCTGAATCGGAGAGAGCATGGTGCAGTGCAGGGTGTGATGAGGTCTTTTAGGTATAAGGGTGCTGGACCATTATAGCTGAGATGAAAAGCAGCTCAGTTTTGGTTGAGTTTTAGTTGATGAGTGGTCACACAAGATGAGATGTCTGCCAGACACAACACTACAAATTACAAATCAATAACGGAAACTACAACCCTACGATACCTAAATAAAGACTACAGTGTAAGTGTATACATTTCTCACATAAGAATAATTTTTATGGGTACATGACTTTCTTATATGCTCAAACACTACCAAATAACATACCTTGTATGGCATAGTATAGCAGCAATAGTTTTGAATCCCTTCCTGCAGGCGCTCCTCCTTCCTCCTCCTAGACATGTTCCCTTCTGCCAATTTCTCCAAGACACTCCATATTAAGAATGGGAATTAATATGGCACTCCATATTAAACCCTATGTATGAAGAATGGGATGTTCAAGTGGGTTTAAAGGCAGGCGTCCCAATACTTTTTGAAATATAGCGTAGTCATTTGATTGCCAGACAGAGAAGCGTGATTTGTCACTCCAGAGAACACGTTTCCACTGTTTTAGAGTCCAATGGCAGTGCTTTACACCACTGCATCCGACACTTTGCATTACCCAGGCGTGAATGCCGCTGCTCGGCACTAAATTCGAGCTAATCTGCAGGCCACGTGACGTTTGCAGGTCTGTGCCTATTGACTTTGCAGAAAGTTGGCTACTTCTGCACACTGTGTGCCTCAACATGCACTGTCCCTGGTCTGTGATTTTACATGGCCTGCCACTTTAAAGCTACAAGATGCTGTTGTTCCCAATTGCTTCTGTAGCCCAATCAGATGATGTTAAAGGTCGCTTTCATATAAAAATACAGAACAGGTTTCCCAAACTTTTAAGCACCACTGTAAATATGTATGTTAAACCAAATGATGCATCCTAGTTCTCTAGGTTAGAAGATTGTCTACAAGACAATCAGTGTTGGATGGCAAAAAATGTCCTCATGCTAAACAGAAAAAAGGAAGCACTGCTAGTAGGTCCTAAAGCTGCTCGGAACAACCTCAACCTTGGTGGTCTTCCAACTCAGCTTAACACAGTGGCCAGAGATCTCATGTCCAGGGGTGGGTTTCCCAAAAGCTTCGTTGCGCTACGTAGTTCGTTATCAAGCACGTACGAATGTTCGTTAATTAACGAG
>JAODKN010000094.1:32922-44478 GCA_026774425.1 Petrocephalus zakoni | reverse complement strand
GTACCACTCTTATGGGCAGGCTTTCAATAATATTTTGGTGTATGTTAGGGGCCCCGTTTTGTGGGGTTGTGGGTGTGTGTGTAAAAAAAAAAAAAAAAAAAAAAAAAAAAAAAGGCATTATACAGAAAACTGGCTTATATTAACAAACAGTGTGTATATACAATAGTAACAAGTGTGTTACTTGAACTAACCCAAACTAACTTCCTTAATAAAAAAAAAAGAAACCAAAGAATCACTTACCTAACTTCCTAACCAAACACACAAAAAAAGAAATGGAGCAAAGAAAATGGCAGTCCTTCCCTACTGTATTCATGCTAAATCAAACACACAAACAAAAAGATCATACTCGGGAAACACCAAAGCCAGGGATCAAACTTAATCATAGCTGGAAAACAGGCAAAAGTATTGGTACAAAGAAATCACACAAAGAATCGGAGTGATGGTACCAGGGTCAAAGCAAAAGTGAGAAAACTGAAAAACAAACCAAGTTCATATACCAGTAAGTAAATCTGAAATTAATCACAAGCCAAATGCAAAGATACAACCAGCAAAAGCTGTCAGCCTCGGCGCCTCAGTCCTTTTCTGAGTAGCAGCAGCGAATGGTGAGTTCTGTTGAGGGAGGTCGAAGGGCGGAGCTGGCAAATCACACAGACCTTACGGCACATAACTCAGCCCTTACAACAACTAAACCTTATGGCACGTAATAAGTGTGTCCGTCAGAATTTTTGTCCATTCATCCAGAAGAGCATTTGTGAGGTCAGGCACTGATGTTGGACATGAAGGCTTGGCTCGCAATCTTCATTCTAGTTCATCCCAGAAGTGTTCAGTTTGATTGTAGTCAGGGCTCTTTGCAGGCCAGTCAAGTTCTTCTATACCGAACTCACCCAACCATGTCTTTATGGATCTTGCTTTGCGCACGGGGGCACAGTCATGCTCAAACAGAAAAGGGGCTTCTCCAAATTCTTTCCACAACATTGAACACATAGAGTTGTCCAAAATGTCTTGGTATGCTGAAGCAAGTTCCCTTCATTGGAACTAAAGGGCCTAGCCCAGCCCCTAAAAAACAACCGCATACCCTCCTCCACCAGACTTTACAGTTGGCACAATGCAGTCAGGCAGGTAACATTCTCCTACAATTTTCCAGTTCTTGTTGAATGCCTCAGTACATTGCAATGTGCGATACCACTAGTAATTAATAATATGAATAATGTATGCTTTTTCCTTCAGATAATCCATGCAATGTAGATCGACCTCGACAGACCGATCTTCGGCTACCAATACTGGCTCTTGGTACATGGAATGTATCCTCTCTAATGGGAAAGGAGCCTGAGCTGATGTAGGAGGTAGAAAGATGCCAAGTAGATATAGTTGGGCTCACCTCAGTGCACAGCTTGGAACTCCTGGAGAGGAGCTTGACACTATTCCACTCTGGAGTTGCCCATGATGAGAGAGACCAGGCATGCACCGGGCATGAGTAGTTCTAGTAGGTCTACTTATAGCCCCCGGTTCAATGCCAGCGCGTTGGCCGGCGTGGGGGGTCGACTTGTTGGTTGGTGGACTGTTGTCTTTGCGTGCATGCCAAAAACCAGTTTGGAGTATCTGGCCTTTTTGGATAACTTGGAGGGGGTGCTGGAAGGCGTCCCTTCTGTGGATTCTATTGTCATACTGGGGGACTTTAATGCTCACGTGGGTAACGACACTGAAATCTGGAGGGGTGTGATTGGGAGGAATGGCCTGCCCTATTGGAATCTGAGCGGTAAACAGTTATTGGACTTCTGTGCTAACCACAGTCTGTCCATAATGAACACCATGTTCGAAAATAAGGGTGTTAATAAGTGCGCCTAGCACCAGAACATCCTAAGTCACAGTTTAATGATTAATGATGATTTTGTAATCGTATTGTTGGATTTGCACCTGCATGTTTTGGACAGGGTGATTTGGATCCGATGGCATGGGAATATGCCAGATAGACCTGGTAGACCCAAACACCTAATGAGGGTTTGCTGGGAACATCTCCGTCTCTGAGATTTTCAGCTCACATCTCTGGCAGAACTTCTCTTGCATCTCGAGGGAGTGTGGGGAGTTGTTTAAATTTCAGTCTCTGTGCAGGGGCTGGTAAGTGCTGGCACATAGGTGCTTGATTCTGCTTCTGAGGGCAAGATGAACAGTGGTACAGCAGCAGGGAAGGAAGGAGTGGCATCACAGGAGCAAAGGGCAGGCAGGTAGGAAGGGTGTCGCCAGAAGTAGAGGTATTGCAGACACTAGAGTAGGCAGAAAATCTTCATATTCTTGAGTCTCCAGGCAGCATATCCCACAAGGGGTGGGGGAAATAAGAAATTACATTAGCCATAGTAGGGGCAACTTGAGCATGAATAAGAGGGAGAGGCAAGTGGGAGCCCCTGAATTAGAGTTAGAGCTAGAGTGACAGCACTGATTTCTCAGTTCATCCAACGCCAATGGCACCAATCCCCACCCAGCTCTGCGCCTCACAGAGGATCTGCTAACTGCACACCTGAGGGTCAATCGGAAATTACTCAAATTTTACGTTTACTGTTAGCCAGCACTTTTAAAATTTGCCGAGATGTCGCTCTGACACCAGGGAGATGATTTACTACTGTCGGTGGAGTCTCTCACGTTTCCTACACTAGAATCACCAATTACCAGAGTGCTTTCAACAGGCGGCTCAGTGGGTGTTTCACTGAGTGGGGAGAACCTGTTGTAAATGCGAATGGGCGAATGGTGCTGGTGCGAGTTCTGTTTGGACTTAAGGCTCTGCTGCCGGAGCAGAGGGAGTCTTTGTCCCTTAGCCCACTCTTCTTTGTAGAATTGTTTCAATTCAGCCACATTGGAAGGTTTTCAAGTGTGAACAGCCTGTTTAAGGTCATGCCAAAGCATCTCAAATGGATTTAAGTCCAGACTTTGACTAGGCCACTCGAAAACTTTAATATTGTTTCTTTGAGCCATTCAGAGGTGGAATTGCTGATGTGTTTTAGATCATTGTCCTGCTGCATAAGCCAAGTGCGCTTGAGCTTCAGAGCATGAACTGTTGGCTGGACATTCTCCTTCAGGATTTTCTGGTACAGAGCAGACCATCAGACCACCATCACCATGCTTGACTTGATGTATGATGTTCTTTTTATTAAAAACCATGCTAGTTTTATGCCAGATGTAATGGGACGCAAACCCCCCAAAAAGTTCAACTTTTGTCTCATCAGTCCACAATCCACTGGTTTTCCCAAAAGTGTTGGGGATCATGAACATGCTTTTAGGCAAATATGAGATGAGCCTTCATGTTCTTCTTGGTCAGCAGTGGTTTTCACTGTGGAACTCTCCCATGAATGCCATTTTTGCCTGTTTGTCTGTTTCTTATTGTTGAATCATGAGCAAAGGTAAGGTGAGGCAAGTGAGGCCTGCAGCTCTTTGGATGTTGTTCTAGGGTCTTTTGTGACCTCCTGGATGAGTTGTCGATGCGATCTCCGAGTGATTTTGGTAGGCTGGCCACTCCAGGGAAGATTCAGCAGTTTGTAGATGGCTCTCACTGTGGTTCGCTGGTGACCCAAAGCCTTAGAAATGGCTTTGTAATCCTTTCTGGATTGATAAATGACAATGATCTATTTCTCATCTGTTCTTGCGAGTTTCTTTAGATTGTGG
The DNA here is from genome assembly GCA_026774425.1 of Petrocephalus zakoni. Taxonomy (NCBI): domain Eukaryota; kingdom Metazoa; phylum Chordata; class Actinopteri; order Osteoglossiformes; family Mormyridae; genus Petrocephalus; species Petrocephalus zakoni. The sequence goes on along the minus strand of JAODKN010000094.1, from coordinate 40,827 downwards.
CATGAGATCATTTTGAGATATTTTAGCTTACTTCACTTTGTCAGACAGATTCTATTTCAGTGATTTTCTTAATTGACCAGGTCAGGTAGTAATTGAACTTGGTTTTCCTATAAATGTGGTTTATCACAGTTAATTCATGATTTACAATGGGGGCACAATTACTTTTTCCACATAGAGCCAGGTAGGTTTGGATAGTTTTTTTTCCCCATTTAAGAAATGAAGTCAACATTTCTATCTTTGTCTAATATTTAAATGTGTTTGATCTGAAACATGTAAGTGTGAAAAGTATGCATAAAAATAAGAAATCAGGCTAATCACATGAATGTATGATTTTTATCGCATTTTGTGACACTACTGATTGTGAGAGACATTTCAATTAGGTTCTGATTCTGAAATGGAGTTAACACTCTATGCATTACCTACAGGCCTGCAAGACACTAATGTATCAATACTCATTTGACTGTAATAATACACTCAACAATTAATTTGATGCAGTTTTTTTTTATACTTGCTATCCCATAAACTGGAAAGGTAGTGTTCTCCTTCCTCAAACCCTAATGCTACTGGTAACTTACATTAGGTAGGCACTTATGCCAATGGTATGGTAATGTTTGAAATGTCGGTATGAATGAAATTTCATGAAGTCACTAAGTTGACATTAATATTAATATATTAATTATATATATATAGTGTAAATAAAGTTGGTTAATAAAGGAAGTTTGTGATGTCGCCAGTTTGAGGTCACGTACCAGAGCAAATACATAATATAATGTTACTGAAATTATTGAAATTGGTCTGAATCACACATTTTTGACACGAGATTATCTACAATTAGAATGAAAATCAAAATGTAAGTTTGTTTTATAAATAGCAGCTGCAAGCTACTGTGACCTAATATATGAATTTCAAGCGAATTGACCTGAAAAATACCTGAAAACTGTAACTCCACATGGATTTTTAGAGCGGGAATGCATTAAATGTAATTGAGCAGCATGTAAGTTGACCTGATCTTGATCTAATGTCATAATTGTATTAGTGTATTAAAATTGTCATATCTTGTTCATTGAAAGTGTTATGAATGAAATGCTCTAATGTTATATTAATGCATTACTTATTGTAAATTATATAAAAAAATCCACTTTGACCATTATTTCATTATTTTCTTCTTCTTCTTCTTCTTCTTCTTCTTATTTGTAGAATATAATTGCCAATTAGTTGACTTTGGTGAACACATGCACAGTTGATGTTTATAAGAATGGTGATGTACATAGTGATGTAGTGTCTGGGTATCCTGTCATAACCACCCTCTCTTCCTGCTGTGATTTTTGATTATCTCAGGGGGGAGAATGGTCCAGGAGGATTTGTGGTTATCAAGTCTGGTACCAATCACTCCGTGTGCACCTTCATTTGGGTTCTCAACACTGACCTTAAGGTAAAGATACCTGTTGTTATTATGAACCACAATAACAATTTTGTGTCACTGTCTTCCTGTGATACCATTCTTCTCAGTACAAGTACTGATGCTTGCTTTCTGGTACTCATAGATACCAGTTAGAACTGGGTGGTTGTTTTAAAAAATGTGATATCGGGATAAACGATATTATCGAAATTATACCCCCCCCCCAAGATATGATAGATACTGTGCTATTTTATATGTGTTTTTCATGTGTGTATATTACAGTACTGTACTTAATGTCTTGCCTTTCCCCATAACTATCAAGATACGCTTGGTCCCAAATACGGTTGATGGCTACTTGTACTTTCATATTGCAGACATTTTGTCCAGTTTTTTGTATGTTAATGATATCGCTGATACCAGAGATGCATGGGGCGCTTTTCCACCACACGAAGTTCGGTAGTTTTGGTATGGTACTTCCGGGCGAGTACTAGTACCAAAAATTCAAGTACCGAAAGTGCCAAACCACTACTACTTCTTTGGCACTTCAGTACTTTGGGGCAGAACTTAAAATGCTTTCGCTGTCGATTGTTTATGCAAATAGCTCGATTCTGAAACAATGCAATCACCATCTTGACAAAACATTACAAATTCAGAAAACAACGTATAAAAAAAAAACTGCGATCTGGTCGTATGAACAGAAACAACAAGATCAGGACGGCATAACAAGAAATTTAAGAAGGATTTTATTTAATATATAGCCTACTACTGCAGATATAGCGATGTGATTTTGTTGTAATAAATATTAGGGTATTTATAAGTTTGTTGACAAAATAAAAAGTTAGTTAACATAAATTTCTCACAATTCTATCTAGGAGTGATTTTAAATAGCAAGGGTGAGAATGATTATGATAGTCTCGGAGAAGCAAAAGCAGAGGAGTGTAAACTTTAAACTGATTTTACAAACATACATTGGATATAAATATAATATATGCAAGGAATAATCATTAAAATTGCAAAGTTAGCTAGGCTTTTTCCCTATGCCAAAGTAAAAATGTTTTAGCAAAACATTAACCCCCTGCGCCGTCCGTATACATGTCCATACAAAACTGTAAGAGTAAGTGAAAGTAAGAAAAAGTCTGATCTTAATGTAACTCACTAGCGATGTAAGAACTGCATGTGCATACCATGCGATTTAATATCCAACATTATCGAGCTGTATACTACAGCCATTTTACTCACTACAGCTTTTATTCAGTGCCGGTACCAGGTTTTATGCCAGTGGAAAACCAACACAAAAGATGTACCAAATTTTTGGTACTTTATTGAAGTGCCAAAAGTACGGTACTTGCTGCGGTGGAAAAACCCCAACACTGAAGCCAAAATGTTCCCACACAGCTGATTTATAAGATGACGGTGCCTATTCAAATTTCCTTTTCTTCATTTCACGTTCACTCATCATGGTCAAGCAACCGGGAAAAGATTTGTTTACTTTCCACTCACTTCTACAGCATTTGCATTCAAAGCGCTGATAGGCTCCTGGGAAATTCAGGGAAATTATGATTGGTTGTGGAGACACTCTGCTCAGAGCTGCAGAGAAAACACATCCCCCTGGTCCTAAGCAGTCCTGATTATTTCCAAATGTACAGAATGCGTGCACAATGACCACATTTAAAAAATTTAAGTTTAATGTCGGGCGTACCGATGTATTGCGGTTTACCTATCGAACCGAACAGGACGTACTGGACGTATCAAAATACTGAAAACCTTTGCATCCGTAATATATATTATATGATCCCTATTTTTAACCGGCAGGCCAACCAACATCAACTCAACGCAACACCCTGTTCACTGCAGTTACACATGCTCACTTTGAAAAAGCTAGCAAAGTGTAAGCTGCTAAAACTGAATCCAGCAGAGCATGTTCAGAGTGATCTACTAGACGGGAGTCTCTCCTGTCTTTCGTTGATATAAGCAGTGAAAAAAGCAAAGGAATTACGAGGAAATTTATGTAATCAAGGGCACTGGATGACCAGCCATTTTCCATAGTTGAGGATAGAGGCTTCAGAAATATTGTAGCGCCGGCGGGGATCAGAATATCCCAGCATGCCCGCAGGTGAATTGTGAATAGCCCCTTGTTCTGTTGTTGTTATTCTGTAGTTGTATTACTGATTGTGGCTTTTATGTTGCCCTTGTGTTGTGTGCACCCTGTCCAACACTTGCGTGTCCTTAGCTTTGTGTAAGCTTTCCACCGTGTGCGTGTCTTATGGTCCAGCATCTGATCTCCCCGTGTTTCGCCAGTTCATTTGGTTTGGTGCTGGTTTATTGCCTGCATTATCATTTTTAAAGGGTATAAAAGAGCCTCCTTGTGTCCCATTCAGCTTACAAAGTAAGCTCGTCATTTGCCACCCTAAATGTCTCGGTCTGCTCAGCACCACAATATGATAAATTACCTCAACTCAAAATACAGAATACCACGTAGGCGTATTGGACTGGACGTCGAGCTACCGGAGTATCGTAGTACCGGATCCCAAAGTGGTATTTATTTTTACAACTGATTCCAATTCCATTTATAAAGAGCATTATTACTATTAATGCTTAAGTAGGGGCATTTTGGTTCTAATATGTTGCCAAGACAAAAAATGTGCATTGTTATATTTTTTTTACTTACTGCGCCTATTATTTGAAATAATACATTAAACTTCAGTTGTGTTTGGGGTTGTATTTATTTATTTGCTTAGTTGTGTTTGAATCTGTAAAGTTTAATAAGATTTTCTTATTAAAAAGTTTTGCATTAAAGAAAATTTTATGATTTCAGGAAAAAATCGGTATCAGAAAAATTGATATTGGCCGATCGCACTTACGAAAAAATTGATAATCGGGATCGGCCAAGAAAATTGCAGTCAGGGCATCCCTACCTGTAATGTTGTTCAGCTGTTAGGCTGTTGATGCAGTTGTGATGATGCAGTTTCAAGGCACCACGGAAGGTTCAACTTTATACTTAGGGCTGCAGCAGGAGTCCAGCCACACCAATCAAAAACGTTTACAGGTCTTTTTTTTAAAGTGTTTTAATTAATTATCATTAAGAAATCATATCTCAATTAAAATCGTTCACAAATGTTTCTTTAAAAGTGTTTTCATTGATTATTATTAAGAAATCCTTCACATTTTGCTTTATAGCACAATTGACATGTTTACTGAGCCGGCATCAACTGAATAATTATTACCTTGAGAAAAAGGGCCGAAAAAGAAAAATCATTCAGTTGAGCGGTTCTCTGGTTCTTTGGGCGAAATTGCCTTGCTGATGGCAGAGGTCAGAGAAAAATGGCCAGACTGGTTCAAACCAATAGAAAAGCAACAGTAATTCATAACTAAGGTGAACAGAAGAGCATTTCTGAAAGCACAACAAATTTTTCAAACCTTGAAGCAGATTGGGTACAGAAGCAGAAGATCACTCCTGTGAACTAAGAACAGGAAACTGAAGCTACAGTGGATGAAGGCTAACAAAACTTGGACAAATGTTGCCTGATCAGCCAGGCTTTAGATGTATGGTTTCACTGACAAAAACAGATAAACTCTTTAAAAATGTTGCACTTATTGTGAGAATTGCACTTATTGTTCTTTAATACTGTTTTGTTTTTTCACATTTTTCTTGCATAAGAGGCTCACTGAAAACAATGTTTTGTCTGGTGATGATAAATAAAAACATGCACTGAAAAATTATGCATATGGTTGAATATTAGTATGACTAAAAACTGAATCGAGCCTTGCAAAAATTTCTACTTTATAAATTGGAAACTTTTTTTGCTGGCAACTGGCAAGCTGCTCAAATGCCTAAAATGCTATTGGTCTGAAGTATTTAAAGTGTGGGTCAGGGCCTTTTTATGCCTTGATGACTGCTTTAGAGAACGACATAAATGGTTATGCATAGGGTGGTGCTGAAATATAATTTTACTTGTTTAGCAGGCCTTGAGGGCTTTAATCCCATTTTTACTGCATGTAGGTACTCTGAAATGTGTCTGTTTGTCCCTTTAGGGTCGCCTTCCTCGCTACCTCATCCACCAGAGCCTGGCAGCAACCATGTTTGAGTTCCTGACCCACCTGCGGCAGAGAATCATCGACTTGCGTTCTTCTTTCCGGTAGAAGGCTCCATCCATGAATGATGCAGTGATCCCCAGGCTGCAACACCCTCCTTTTTCCAGGGTGTGTCTGGTACAAGTTTGTTGCAGAGGCCAAATGAACTACTGAACCTTGGCAAAAAGGCGTTTAGCTGACTGCATGTGAATGTATCACTGAAATTGGTTTACCTGGAGGATGAGCCCTGAATGGAATGCTACTTCAAACTCAGGGCATCAACATGACTGCTCCTGACTGAATGGGAATGACATAAGCTCGGACTCGTGTGTGAGCTAGCTCGCGCTGAACTGTATCATGCCAGTGTTTTTTTTTTTTTTTCTGCGACATCTGCTTTAACTTGGGATGTTGCTTGATGACTGTTTGTTACATTTACTACTAACACACAAGTTTAAATGAAGTATGTCACTGTCCTTTTCTTGAACTGATTTTAAGTACATGCAGTTTCATCTTCAGCTACCGGGGGCATATGAGAAATCGCACTTAGTGGGTGTCTTAACTGTGGAAAAATTATCCAGTAATCATGTGGAAGCCCCCCCCCCAAAAAAAAGAGAACTTCTACTTTGGTTTTGCCAAAAGTATTTAGTGCTGTTATGATATCATTGCACTTAATTTGAGGATATGGAGATACATAGCTTAACTTTGAAATATTTTCTTTTTTATATCAATCACTCTTTTTACGAGTATTTATAAATGAGTAATAAAATTGATTACAAACACCGGAGTATTATTTTTTAGACTATAACTATCGTAGTTCTTCATTTTAAACTAAAATCTCATACTATAGTCTGTGAAGTCAGTACCAGATGATGCACAGAACCTTGGTGTTGAATGTAGTATTTTATGGCATCGTACAGTGAAATGGGGATGTTAGGCTCGACAGCTGCTAAGCTGTCTTCCATCATAACTATTAATGATAACCATTAACAGCTAATGCTGCGCACATAGAAAAAAAAACATTTAATACATTAATATACTAAATATTGAGTTTTTATATCTGTTATTTTACCAACATATGGCTTAAAGTGCTTGGTAAGCAATGGAAATTACTTATTCTATGCCATGAATGTCAATTTTTGGAACTATCCACCGTCTCCATGAGACTAATTTTTTTTAGAATGGGTCCCTATGGGAGTATTGCTGTTGCTACCCGATCTGTACAGCTTTGCCACTCAGTTTTTTTCTACTGCTCTGCTACACGTAATGCAGCGTAAGCATATGGAAGGCCATCAGGGTCAAAAGCATGTAGGTGTCACGCTTTCGGCGGGAGGAACGACCCATGGTAGCAGCTGTGGGGTTGAGCCCTTCCAAAGGGCGTTTATTCAGGGTACACAGGGTAGAAAACGGGATAGCGAGCACACACAGACATCGACAAAGACCAACAGGGGAGACTGGACTGGGGCAGACTAAAATAGGGTAGCACATTAAGGGTCAAACAAGAGGCAGCTGGTCAGGGGAAACAAGCGGAGCAAATTACACTAGGCAAACACAACGAGGGTCAGGTGCGGCAAATCAAGCCCCGCCAGAGGGCAAAACGGGGAAAAAACACGAAGGGCGGGGCTGAGCGTAACAGTAGGGAAATGTGTTAACATAACACGCCATAAATTAACTTGTAAACGAGATCAGAAATGTGTGTTAACACGTTTTTGTGGGTACAGCAAATGGCGGAGCTTAAATTTGCATGAAACTTCTTATTATACTTATCACATTTCGTCACTGTCCTTGCAATACCACATTGAGCTATGTTGATATTAGGACGGTTTCACGTTTCGTTACGTTGCTCTGGAATTACAATTGAAATCCAGGAATCGGGGTATACCTTTATGTTCTTTACTTCAGATTCTCAGAAAGCATGCGTTCCATATAACAAAATGGCTTTTTTGAGCAATTGCTCTTGTGCTTTTAAATATTTTTTTTTCCAATATGCTTCAACAAGATAAAATCTTTTAACGGCAAATCATTAGGTAGCAGTAATCCGAAGTCCCCGATTTGGCAAATTAAGTGTTTAAATGTGTTCTTCAAATGTGTATTTAATGTGTGCTACATGTATCACTGTTTAAAGCTAAATGTATTGCATAACGTAAAACACAATACATAAGCATATGTCAATTACATTACGTTAGCCACGTTATATTTACATACTTTATTAAACTATGTAGTAACATTAAACGAAGTGTATTAGGGATGCTCTGATCAAGGTTTTTTGAACCAATCACCAATTGCTGATCACAGTTCATAAAACATTTATGAGCATTAAATTTAAACTAGATTAAATTTTACACTCACCTAAAGGATTAATAGGAACACCATACTAATACGGTGTTTGACCCCCATTCGCCTTCAGAACTGCCTTAATTCTACGTGGCATTGATTCA